>VCJK01001842.1:46523-59659 GCA_024139485.1 Backusella psychrophila | reverse complement strand
AAACGGAATATATACGATTTTTTTTTTTTTTTTTCATCCTATTCACTCGAAAGAAGAATATAATCCCAACATTCATGTATGTAACCATTCGCTTGGAAAAATCAAGTACAAACGAAATGTCATTTATGATAAATGCATACATATTGAGACAGTAGAATCACGTTTATTATTCAATATTTTACTATTGAAATTTCTAGAAAACCAAAATATTATATTCGAGCTTAAAATACATACCTAACTTATTTAAATATATACATGGTACCCTTTTTTTGTTGCTTTTGTGCGAACTTTTAATGATTTATTTAGTTTAAATAGTTTAAAAACAAAGTTATAATACGCTGATCCTCTAGGTTTACTTTCATTGGGTTAGTTGACATGTTAAAATGCTAACATATAAATCCACATATATTCAAAATTTTTTGAAGAGGAGTAATTCTGAGAAAGTGACCTAGCTATTTATTATATATACGTTTATTGCAACAGTACAGTAGTAATATACCTACCTGAATAATTAAATGAGCTCTAGAAAGTCAGCTGAACAATAAAAAAAATATGTAACTACAAACACATGATGGTATTTAAAATATCCAATTTGTCAGAAACATAAACTAGCCAACTTCAAGATCGTTTATAGATATTTAAGAATACTAAAATGAGAATATGTAAAGAAAATATACATATATTCTCGAAATATTCTACCGCATTCAGATGAAACCGCATCATATTATTATAGTAATAAACAACATCTCTGGAATTCTACTTATTGTCAAAAGTGATCACCATTTAGCTAGTTTCGTAAAAGCTTCTTTCCCCAGAGTTTACACTACCAATCATCAGAAAAGAAAAACCCAGACTCGATGCAGTTGAAATTCGACCAATTGATAACCCATTATTCATTCTAATTTTAGAACACTTCACATAAACTAGTTATGGATAAATTATTACCATTACTATTTCAATTATTACAAGTAATAAATGTATATAAGAATAAAGGGTTTTAATTGTAAATGTGAGAACCAAGTTGGGCTTTGATTGAGATGAAGAATAGTGAGTGTGAGAATGAAACATAAGGTCCATATATGTACTTTATCAAACATATGGCTATATAGAAACATTCTATCGTTCACCATTGATAATAATTCTAACATTACAATAGGGCAGATTTTCAATAGATACAAAAATAACTTCAGCTAGAAAGGGTTGTGAACCTATACTTGGTAAATATATGCTGAAAATAAGCTAAGTATTTTTATGCGTTTTATTATTATATTAATTGACTCAATTGATTAATAGACGCCAGATCCAACGTCATTTTTTGTTCTTATTATCTGTGGATTTTAAAACAAATTATACACGCTTTTGTATTAGCTAAAATTGGCCTTATCTACATGTCCACAGTTATAAGTACACAGTTTAATGTCAAACATTTATTTAGTGCTTCTAACAGATGGTCAATAGGACTTTCTTCTTCTTTAATATTTTGTTCTTTATACATAATATATATATATTTATTATTATTATTACTATTATTATTATTGTTATTATTGATAGCCGAGATACTTTTGCTAGAGAATAAACCCTTCTATTAATCAGAATATTAATTATAGATTGTTATTTTAGTGCTTAGCAGTAACAATTGATTTTAACTGGGAGTATACTATTAAAATGACCAATTCGGCACACACTATTGATCAGAGTAAGTCTGTTGTTTCATTTTTAACATCGTGCCTACTTTTATACTATACAACCGTCTTCAAAAACTTCTAATTTATACAGGTTTTATCTAAAACCTTTTATATATTCAGTATCTATTGGTTGATTTTGAATCAAAGATACTTCAAAAGCATATAGGGTTTCTTTTGGTTTAACTGTTTGATAATAATGATTAATGTATATGTCAGTAAGCTAAAAACTATCCATAGATATCAACACCACCTTTTTTTAGACTCATCTTAACCAAGTATGTTCTAGGTAAAATAAAAAGGTTTCTAGATATATAATGAAGCTTAGCCACTTGCCATAATGCATAGATAGTTTTTTGATACCATTTATCCTTTCTGTGCACAAAAAAACGAAGGGAAAAACAAATGGTGGTTACACCAGTAGTTTCCAGTTGAATAAAGTATGGGTAAATTTCTGGTTAGTGTTTGAAATACTTCTATTGTAAATAAAAACTATATTTTAAATGTTTTATCTGAAGGTATTTTAATAGTAAAAACAATTAAAGTACATTAGTATGAAGGTGTATAAAGATTTATACTGTTATAATGTTGGAGTTTAATGTATAGATACATTGTATAGTACTAGAGAGTATGCGTGTTAATTTTCTAAGAGCTAGAGATCCATATGTTACGCGTACCAGGAAGTATGATATTTAGTTGATGTCATTCAAAATTAAAGTAATGTAACATGGGTTAGTTGTGAACTTAATGAACGTCTTGTTAAATTGACTAGGTTTCTATTGCGGTATAATTTTCTACTTTGATCTTATTTCACGGTATAAGTTGATTCTCACAATTGATATATTACTTTCAATTTCATAAAAAGGAAGCATACACTCTCATTTAAAATTTTAAATGAGAACATCCAAAGAGATTAAATATGAACATAAAAGTCGAGATTTTAATATTCATGTAGTACCAACTTGAGCTTTGTACGAAGATGAAAGTTGAATAATTATAAAATGAGAGATGATTAGTTTAATTCAAGATATTTACTTGATAGAGACTTTGAAATACAATGCATTTTTCATGTGGTAACCATGTGTACAATGTCAGGTTACTCAAGCGTGAAGTGAAGACAGAAAAAAGCCCGACAAATGTTTTATTCGCGCTATTAAGAACCGGTTAGACTTATCAGAATTTAGTAGTTTAGTGTTTATGGAGTTTAAGGAAGATCTCAAACTTTTTCTAATTGATTAATCCGTGCGCTTCATTATTGTTTATTTAAAAAAATAATAAGAACGACTCTTATTGTTTGTCTTGTCATGTCAAACATAATTTTATTTATAATCAAAATAGGATTGTCGTGTACCCTTGGTGAAACGCTAAATCAAGTTTGCTATTGATGTCTATTGTGTAATAGACATGGGCATACGATCCTAAAGATCAGCAAAAGTGGTTATGAACCCTGAAGGTAGTACCAGTCATATTCTCATAGTCCGATTTAGTATCGTACGATATTGAGGTTTTACGCATTGTGGCTGAGTTGAATAAAGGCTCCAAAGTAGCACAAATCAAAGGCGTTTGCATGATTTATTAATACGTAATACACTCCAAAATCTCACTTTGGGCTTGGGCTATCAAAATTTACATTGATGTTCTCAAATAATGAAACTACGAAATGAATTAATAAACAAAATGTCGGAGCGTATTTTTTTTTATAGTTATACCACTATATTTTGTCTGCGTTAAATATCAGCCTGGAGGTGTCTGTTTCTAGAAGAAGATAGAATTTTGTACTAATATAGATGTACGTGCATAGAAAAAAAAAAAAGAGTTCAGGATGCGTGATTAAATATATTTGTAAGCAAATGATTTGATGTTTTTGAAAGACCTTCGATCCCTGAAATCAAGATTCAACTTAAAAAGTAAAATTATGAAGAGAGAGAATATCGTTCTTGAAAATAAGAATAAAGTTAATACTGTTAGAAAAAGGATACTTCAAAATTTACAAGTATGTATCTTGGATATAGTTCTCTTCATGTTATGGCTTTTTCCCATTAGTTATTATAATTGGAGAAAATGACGTCATAACTGACAATGGTTAACATCCTAAATGTTAGGTTTTAAACAGCATTTGGTTGTATCGACGGAATGTAATAAAGAAACTTCTTTCAAAAAAAAAACATTTTAAAAGATTATTCTTTACAGGAGAACCTGACAAATAATTTAGAATTAATACACATTCTTTATACAACTATTTGTGCTTAGGTAAAGAACTATGCGACAAGTTTCTTTAAATGTCCCTACCAGTATAAAATTATGGCTCAGCAGGTAAGTGAAATAAAACCAACATCATTGAGGAAGTTCTTAAAACATGAGAATTAAACTTCATAAAGAACCGTTGATGTGTAAGATTGTGTATAAAATTGTTAAATTAAGTGAATTTGTAAATTCAAATTATAAGTCGAGAAATATCCGTAAAAGAGGGAGAAAAAGATAAATTGTGGAGCCAAGTAGCAGTTTTTAATTTAAGAAGTCAGACATTTCTAGAAACTAAAGTTGTTTTCTTTCATTCATTTTTATTAGTGAACAATGGCTTGTTTTATTTTCAAAAGAATGAATTATAGAAAATAAAGATTTACGATCCGGTTTAAAATATTAAAATGCGAAGAAAATGAAGCCAGTTTATAATCCAAGTTAGTTCAATCATAACTATTTTATTTTAAAAATTGAACGTCTCTTTAAACACTGGTCATGTCCATTATTACCAATTTTTTTTTATCTTTGAGAAGTAGCCGCCTTACACTATTAGTAAAAGTTTTTTTTTTCTTATCTGATTTAATTCCTTTGGAAAGTAATTATTTCGTATGAGATGATGCCAGAACGAAAAGTGCGTGAGGTTTCTTTATTAAAACGTCAAGGGGAGATTTAGACTCTGGGTAGAATATTTGGCTCATAAAAGCACTTGGTTTGAAAGGTCATACTATCATATATTCTTCTCTTTGTGATTTATACCATAATCCATGACAAGTCCTTAATAAAAAACGAACAAAAGTGAATCCGTAAGAAAAAAAAAAGCCATTATGTAACATATAGATCAACTAAAATCTACGCTATGGATACTACTTCTAACATCATACATTTTTTAGGAAAAGTAAATACTTGAGATCGAATGATTGATATGAGTAATTAATTTTTAAATTTTTAAATCTCAAGTTTTGAAGTATCTAATTTCGTATAAATCATTTATATTCAAATAGAAGAGTGGATGCTTCCAATATTTATGTAAATCTTCTGGCATATTTTATATTTATAAATCCAGGCAAATATACATTTAAAGTTTAATTTGATCTGATTATTTTACAAGAAATGGTCTATATAAACACATGGAGCATTCATATGTGTGAATAGTATATTCTCACTCATTTGAAAGCTTTTCTCAATCGCTTGAAAATATATATCAATTAGACTAAAATCTTTTCTTAGCTAGTGGAAGGCATTTACTATTTACTTGGAAAACATATTATATTTTAAGACGAAAAGGAAGAATGGATAACAAAACCATATTTTTTGTTACACAGTGTCGAACCGGAGAAATATTTAGAGTAATTCTGGTTTAGTACAATGCATTATCTATTCAGTCAAAAGCACATTCATGTTGATACATGTATTGTATTTGCATATAATAGATGTTCTGATCTTACAGCCAGGAGACTGATAAAATGAATGAATTAAAGTATTGTTTAGTTTCTTGTTGTTTCAGGTCGATTCTAAGAAGACTGGATACAATACATTCTGTAGCTAAAAAAAGGTATTGTTGGGTAAAAAAGTCCGTACAATCTGTTTTATAAATATAAAGATGTGCTATTTCTGAATGATTTACTACAATTGACATGAATGTTTATTTTAGTACTCTTTTTTTTTTTTTTTGCATGATTAACAATAACCAAAAAATCAAAATATGGATTAGTCTGCATGACGCGATAATATGACATTTCATATTTTTTTATTGTTTTAATCCGCATCATCATTGCTTCGGGAGTTTAATATCATCCAGTGTTAACTTTTTGTTTTACTACTAATGTGCCATTTATAAAAAGAAAAAAAAAACGGCCTCATTCGCCAGGATTGATGGCATCATTACGTGAGAAAAAAAATACGGCAAGAGTGGGATATTTAATGCTAATCATTTTAAATGATGCCATCGATGTGAACGAATTAGTAATATGCTTTGAAAAGTAGATCTCTCGCCTCTTACTATTTTGTTTTATTTATCTAAACGTAGAAAGTTATGGGTGTAACCCTATTTATGGGGAAAATGCAGCTAACAGCCTTTTTTATTATTATGTTCTCTGGTAATTTTTTTTTCTGTTCATTATAAATCAAGTAATTATATTTAAAAATGAATAGCACTTTAGTACGCATTCAAATAAAATAATAATGTGTTCTTTTGAACCCATGGGTAGATCGATATGTTTTTTAAAGTTATAAGATGGTTCCAAGTAAACATTTGATACAATTATTCCCATCTCTATCGCTTTCACTCGTTTCTCTAGTTTTGTTTCATACTATTGTTAAGTAAAATGATATAATATTGTTAAAAGGAAAAGAGATATCAGGTTACAAACTCGTTACTAAGTAAATTATGGGTTTGTGACTACTGTCATAACAATATATCCCTTTTAGAAACGCTTATGTTTGAACTGATGATTACCAAAAAAAAATCGACGGTTACAAAATCAACACAGTGATATGAATGGCGCTAAAAACATTGGTTAGTTTGGTCTCGCCAAAATGATACGAGACTCCAGATTCATCATCTTATCAGAATAAGACACAAAAAAAGCTCAAATAATTTCTTCAAAGAACAAATGGTGGAATCACCCAATCATCCCAAGATGTATTTAACTGATTTCAGATTTTTATTCTTTATTTCCTTGCATTTATCTTCACATACCTTAGTTTGATTGCTTGACATTAAACATCCTACGTGACTGTCATTCAATACTTTTCATTCTACTACCTAATGTACTATTACTCTCCGGTACCTCGGTAGGTCATCATCATCATTTCATTTCATCACTATATAAAAATCACTAGGTGTCTGTTAGCTTGTAACTTTAAAAAAAGACAATTTGTGATCCAGAGAAAAAACCACTTATGGTTCAAACGGTGTGATGTTGACAAAAGGCTTGCCAAGATATTCAATTTTAGCAACTCAACTATAGGTATGGATTACCCTATCCAAATTGAAATGGGTCGAATGTCTACAATCTTGTACTATAGGAGTTTCCAGAATTAACAATTTTTTCTATTTGAGGTCAAAAGTCAAGATATCGGGGACAAAGCTATTTGTTTTCTTATGCACATTGTATACTTTCAAATTTGTACACAGATTAATATTAAGGGGTTTTCATCACTATGCTGTATCTTTCCTCATCTATTATAGAATATGTAGAACATATTTAGCGATTAAGCGAAGTATAATGGGTGATCTAGGGAAGCTTTGTATTAAGATTTATGCTATCGGATGATATCGTGTTTACCCCCCCATCATCTTGGCAGAAACGTCTTTTAGACGATATTTTATCGAGAATCTTATACTAAAGATATACATACATCATAATTAGACAAATCACCAACTGTTAGAGCCAATGCATAAAATATGTTTTCTTATCAGTTTAGCCTGTTAAATTGTACAGTATTTATGAGAAAATTCTAATAATGGAAGATCCAAGACAAAGGTTTTCATTCACCTTTATGACTTTTGATTCAAAATAATTTGTGCCTTTTAGTGATCTATACATCTATAAAGGGGATTCGATCTGCTCAAAATGTATTTAAAGGGCAAGATAATTTATACATTACAGGTAATTTTTTTTTATATATCCATGCTATCATTTTTTTTTTTGGATCCTCACCATGAGCATATCGATTCTATACATCTGCTCAAAACCTTTTCTTTAAGAGATTTTCAGTTTTCTATCTATCTATAAATAACTGTTATGGTATATATTTATTGAGCAAAAAAGAAAACCGATTATATATCCACAGCAAATATATTTCTATAATGGTAACACAAAGTTAATATATTCCACTTTGATCAACGAACTACACCGCGCTTTGAGATAATTTTTTTTAAACACAAAAGGCTATACTATAAACATGTGTTACAATTAAATTCCACATGTTCTATCTTATTAAAGTGTGTGTAGATATCTCATTGTAAAAAAAAAAATCAACGTTTTTCATTTGCAGAAATAAAATTTTTTTCTGCTCATCTATATACTATCTTCAATAGAGTCTTTTCCGATTTTTACATCTTTAAGTATAGCAATTGGGTTTTAAAACGACTATGATCGGATACCCATTTCATTGGATCATCTCTAGAATTATAGTTTCTCTCAGCAATGAAAATACCCCTTGATTTGATTTTCTTCATTGTGAGTTTTTTCTCAGGGTTCTATCTTTTTTTTATTTTTTTTATTTTTTTTATTTCATTTTATTTTGACAGTACTCGCATCCAACGATGTCCAATTGTCTAATTGAAATAGGTAAAATAAGATTGGTTTTTTTTTTTTATACCGCAGCAAAAAGGGGCCAAGTCGATTAACAAGAGAGTTAAAGACATAAGACCAAAATAGAGTCCCATTTTGTTTTTAAAAAAGGTGTAGTTGTATGCAGGTCGCTGAACACAGCGTTTTGTTTGTAGATGAGCCATTCTGGCCAAGTTGTACAAGATACCAGATAGATAACCACTGATAAAAGGTGACTTGTAAAATGTGACTTTTAATACAGCATTAATCTCAGTGCTGTCATTTGATCTTTAAGTTTTTTTTAAATATATATTTGGTCCATTTTAATTGTTTTTCTTCTCTCTCTCTTTTTTTTTTCGCTTGTCCTTTTTTATATCATACATTAATCATGAACGGAGAAGAAACAAAACATGAGCCTGGACGACTAGGGAAAATTGCCTTGAAATACACGAGCGAGAATTCGTTTGTCTATAAAATCTTTTTCGGACCCGATCCAAACAGAGTACGTCCCAAAGTCTTGCTGCTACTTGCTGGTTTAGTTGCAGTGAATATTATTTTGTGGGTGGTTGCTGTCATTATATATAAACCCTATCCTTCCATGATTGGTACTGCTTCATTAGCATATACCCTTGGTCTTCGTCACGCTGTTGATGCAGGTAAAGTATACATCGATGATGTTCCCTTTTTTTAAATACAATGTCTCACCTTCCCCGTCTCTCAGATCATATATCCGCTATTGATAATGTTACTCGTAAGTTGCTTAATAATAATCAGCATCCAGTGTGTGTGGGACTCTTCTTTTCCATGGGTCACTCCACTGTCGTTTTCATTACATCCATCATTGTTGCAGCAACAGCCAATGCAGTATCCAACAGTATCGACAACTTTTCCGAGATTGGTGGTGTAATTGGAACGAGTATATCCATTGCATTTCTTGTACTTATTGCAACACTCAATATCATATGTATGGTGGGTGTGGTCAAAACAATGCGTCAGGTCAAAAGGGAAGGTATATACACAGAATTGGATCTTGAGGATTATTTAAACAACAGAGGCATATTGGGACGCTTTTTTAGACCCGTGTTTCGCTTTGTGAACGCGTCATGGAAAATGTATCCCCTTGGTTTCTTGTTTGGACTTGGATTCGATACTTCATCTGAGATTACCCTCTTGGGTATTACGGCTGTACAGGGTGCTAGTGGCATGTCAATGTGGTTGATTGTTTTGTTGCCGTTACTATTTGCATCAGGTAATAAAATAAAATTGGATATGTGTTGCAGATCAAACTTAATTTTGACACATGATTTTTTTTTATTAAAAAATAATAATAGGAATGGCGTTGATTGATTCATTGGATAGTATGCTGATGCTGTTTACATATACATGGGCCTATATCAATCCAGTCAGAAAGTTATTTTACAATTTGACCATTACCACCATCAGTGTTGTTGTAGCGATTGTAGTTGCATTGATTGAATTTTTCTCATTAATTGGAGAGCAGCTTGAATTGGATAATGGATGGTGGAGATTCTGGTATTTCCTTGCAGATAGTTTTGAATGGATTGGTATCATTATTGTGGGTGCTTTCATCATCACTTGGATTATCAGTAAAATCATCTACCAAGTGAACGGTTATGAGGATCTAGAGAAGGAGTTTGATAACTATGATCCCAACAAAATCAAAAACGACCCGTTAACAGAGTCTAAAGATATTGAAGAAGGCTTACCTTCAACAAGTAAAGCCGAGGAAAAGGTGCAAATATCACCTGATGAGAAAATTAGCAACACTGCTGATATTGTAAATGATCAACACAATGTATAAATAATAAACTAAAATTTTAATCTAAAGCCACATTCTTGGAGAGATCACATGTTTTCTATCTCTCGCTCTTTGTCATTTTTATAAAAAAAAAGAAAAGAAAATCTACGTTTCGGATTCATTTACAGCATGTATGAGATGATGTATTTTATTTTTTCAACATTCAGCATCCCAATCTGGTTTAAAAACCAATTCTTTGATCCGAAAAACAAGGAAGATTGACAATTATAATAGAAATATTGAAATATGTCACCATTCTTTTGTAATGTTGATTCATTGTACATTCTAAAATTAGTCGTGCTTTATAATGTCATTACCATATGCATTTTATGCAACTACATTATAAGGTTGAAAACAACCAGAGAATACAGTTATGCTTACTTTTTTTTTTGAAAAAAAATAAATAAATCACTGTCTAATGTTTATGATTTTTCACTTTAGTTGTTATTAAAACAAAGTCGACCATGAAATGTAAATAAATAAACTAATATATAAACCCTTTTCATTTTTGCTTTTTTTCAATCTATACACATTCTATATATTATCATTTTCTCTGTCCAAAGTATAAGATGCTACGTGGTTTATTGGTAGTTCTTTGTGTGTACGTTTGTGCCATTACATGTGCATTTCCAGTAGAGCCTCAAAAAACCTGCAGTAAGCCTAACGGTATAATAATGTAAATGATTTGAAAGCCTATATATCTATAAAATAAAATCCCATTGATAACATAATAGGTTAAAACAAGGAGGATCAATAGGACAGTTATTCAAAGTGGGCATTAGAGGACGTATGAGAACCGATGTTGTCCACGGATCCTATTCAAATGTCGAAATAAAAGTGGGTAATTTTGGATTACCTCGAATGCGCTATGATACATGTGACTTTTTGGAAAAATATGGTATCGACTGTCCAATTAGCAAGGGCTTGACTGATAGAAGGAAAATAATCGACTTTAAGCATTATATTCGTGAGTAGTAATGTTTTTTTTTAGATATAGAAGAGGGGGGCCAT
The DNA here is from genome assembly GCA_024139485.1 of Backusella psychrophila. Lineage (NCBI taxonomy): Eukaryota > Fungi > Mucoromycota > Mucoromycetes > Mucorales > Backusellaceae > Backusella > Backusella psychrophila. The sequence continues at coordinate 48,629 of VCJK01001842.1, read as the reverse complement.
GTTACTGACATAAAGTACTCATTTTTCTACAAAAAAAATATATAGCACCAGTAAGTATAATACCATCTATTTTTACCCGGTATTGTAAGATACTAACCTTGCCAACTATTTTACGATAATAATAATAAAATAGGGTCGTATTACCGGCACTATGGATATATATACCAGAGATGGTAGATTTATTGCTTGTATTATAATAAGAACGGTTTAATTAAAAATGATAATATTATTATTTATAATAAATACATAAATAATGCTCTTGAATGGAAACTTGAGGCGTCTTGCACTCTAGAAAAAATTACAGACTCTTTGCTAAAGCTCGTAATGTTTTTTTTTAAAAAAAGATATGGTTGTCATTGTTCCTCTTACACATTGAATTGAATAAACCATTGATTTATATAATAAAGCCAATTCTAATAAGCTTTGGATAACAAGTTTATTATATATATATATAAAAGGGGGGGGGATCATCTATGATTTCTATTCTAAATGGACTGAAACGAGGTTTACTATTTATTTGCAGCAATAATGACGTTCCTAGGAGACAAGAGCGGATCAAAGATGGGCCACATTCGAACACTCTTTGTTGCACTATCAGGAATAGTATCATTCAAGTATAACCAGCGGTCCACCAAGATGATGCTCTCAAGAATAGGGCCTAGCAGAACACGCAGTGTCCACAAAATGGTGATTTCCTTGTCCACTTGTTTGTTCTTGTATTTTTCATAGTATGCTTCAGCCTCCTCCGATGTGATGGCATCCTGAGAAAGGTTGAATCGCTTTAGTGCAGCTTTGACATACACTGGAAATGAGGTGAAGTCCCTCTTTTTATTTAATCTACCCACTACAGGTGCATGGGGGACGGTTGTTAGGCCCTTCTCCACCATAATAAACTTGTATATTCTTTTTAGTTGACTATATTGTTATTTTCTTAAAAAGTGGATTACCTGGAGCAAAGCCCTAAAGAAATGGTGTTCAAATGCAACCAACGTTTCGGTTTTTTTATCAGACCATCTCAAAGGAGCCTGACATGAAAGCATTTTACCTGGAGGCGATAAATAAAAGCCTGATTCTTGTACCATATCACTCATTGGAAAGCCTGCACAGCTTGAATCTTGGTTATTTGTTAGAAAATGATAACAACAACCAATGTTGACCAGACTGGTTATCTCAGCACTTGAAATGAACAGACGCAGCATCATGGTAGAAAGGTCCCCACACGTATGCAATCCACAAAGTAGCCATTTTTCATCTTGAGCGTCACTATCGCTCCATTTGGATAGGATAGTGGATGCGTTTTCGTGGGTAATCATTTCTGTTACATGATGAAGATCAAGTTTATCTTTACCGATATATTTAGCGGCTATTTCATCGAATCGTTTTGCACCGCACGTTTGAACAGTGGAAGAATCAACGGCCAATACCTTCAAGTTGCTTTTGAATGCCAATGTTCGTGAGAGATAGCCCTGACCTGCACCTAAATCGACTATGGATGAAATGTCATTTTTCTTGGCCATTTCCTTAATAACAGGGCTCATACGTTCCACCTTTAATAACATGTCAGTTTATCAATTGAGGGAGAACTTGTATTATTTAACCTCGTGAATCTTTTTACTCGTCATTCCTGGTGATATGCGCTTATCGATAGGATCAACTAAAAGTAGGAAAACCAAATTAAAAACACACACTTTATAAAAACTGCAAAGTATGTACTTGTAGAAGAACTGTATCGTGGTAACGCTATATCCATGGTTTCCTGAATAAACTCTTGCAAAGACAAGGGCCATTCTTTCTATATACATTTATCTGTCAATATGTATATGACATGTTGATAATAAACATACTTTAACTGAGCCATTTGTGATGTTTACAATCAAGTCAACCCACTCTTCTTGGTTGCTGTTGGCATTATTCAACACTTTCCACCAGTCAGCGTCAATCAAGTCCTTTTGATTCATTGTCATAAAGTTGACAATGTGAATGTCTGTCCACTTTCTATATTTCTCTGCATAATCTATTAAAACTTGAAGGTACTCCTTGATAGATAAATGGCTATATTTCTCGGGTAGCTTGATTCCTTGATCAAGACTGGTCGAGTTGATCATT
>VCJK01001842.1:25883-36781 GCA_024139485.1 Backusella psychrophila | reverse complement strand
TTTTTTTTTTTTTTTTTTTTTTCCTGCTCTTACTCTCTTTAACTTTTTCTAATTTCACTAGAACAAATGTCTTTTGCAAAGAAACCATCTGCCGTTGGAAACGAGCGTCATCATCCCCATACTCTCTCGACTCTTGTACGTATATTCAACAATTGCTTTTGATATTTCATATTTACATTCTATCCTTCGTAGGATTTTCAAGGCGCCAGCTCTGCTGCCGCTGCCAAGGCCATGAAGTCTGAGTTGGGCAAATTAGCCTCTCAAATACAAAATGAAGAAGAGCGAAAGGTAAGCATTCTATATGGATAGATGAAATGCCTCCATCTGAAGGAATGGTATACTCATCTTTATCAACAGTATTTTTCTCAAGAGATGGATGGTTTCTATATTCTTTTTACCCGTTATTTGGACGAAAAATCCAAAGGAAAGAAGCTGTAAGTATTACTACCCCTGATTTTTAAAAGTTTGAATATTAATTCGACTCGCTTCTTTTTTTAAAAAGTGATTGGGATAAGATCCAAACACCTTCTGATGAACAAATTGTGCCTTATGCCTCCATCGCAGAGAATACTTCCAAAGATGACCTCGGAAAATTGGCCGTGTTAAAGTTGAATGGTGGTTTGGGAACTACTATGGGCTGTGTTGGTCCAAAGTCTATTATTGAAGTGCGTGATGGTATGACCTTCTTGGATTTAAGTGTTCGTCAAATTGAGGTAAACTTTGTAGAATGGATAAATCAGAAAAAGAGAGGCAATAAAGTTAACATGTTATCTTTCAGTACTTGAACAAGAAAAATGATGTCAGTGTACCCTTCATTCTTATGAACTCTTTCAATACTGATGAAGATACCAAGCGTATTGTTCAAAAGTATGCTTCTCACAATGTCGACATTATAACATTCAACCAAAGTCGTCACCCTCGTATCAAGAAGGAATCCTTATTGCCTGTACCTCGTTCACCCACCTCTCCTATTGAGCAATGGTAAGTTGAGATGGTTTGGCGTGTTATGTTTTTGGAAACAGATGACATGGAAAAAAAAAACTCATCCAACATTGGTTTTTAGGTATCCTCCTGGTCATGGTGATTTGTATGAATCTATTTATAACTCTGGCCTTCTTGATCAATTGATCGAACAGGGTAAAGAATATCTCTTTGTTTCCAATGTTGACAATTTGGGTGCCACTGTTGACTTCAACATTCTTCACCATATGGTTGAAACTAATTCCGAGTTTATCATGGAGGTGACTGATAAGACAAAGGCCGATATCAAGGGTGGTACTCTTGTCGATGATGATGGCCAAATACGCTTACTGGAAATTGCCCAAGTACCTGACGAGCATGTTGAAGATTTCAAGTCCATTAAGAAGTTTAAAATCTTCAATACCAACAACTTGTGGATTAACCTTAAGGCTGTTAAGCGTATCATGGATGAAGAGGCTATGGAGCTTGAGATTATCGAAAATAACAAGACCACACCTCAAGGTGAAAAGGTGATCCAATTGGAAACAGCTGTTGGTGCTGCTATTAAGCATTTCAGCAATGCCCACGGTGTCAATGTTCCACGTACTCGTTTCTTGCCTGTCAAGTCAACCTCTGATCTTTTCTTGGTTACTTCTAATTTATACTCGCTTATCCATGGTTGTCTTGAAGTCAACCCTGACCGTATGTTTAGTAATGTTCCCCTCATTAAATTAGGAGACCACTTCAAGAAGGTCAACGATTTCTTGACTCGCTTCAAAACCATTCCTAAAATATTGGAGCTTGACCATTTGACTGTTACTGGTGATGTTTTCTTTGGTTCCAAGGTCGAACTTCGTGGTACTGTTATCATTGTTGCCAACCATGGTGAACACATTGATATTCCTTCTGGCACTATTTTGGAAAATAAGGTTGTCACTGGTTGTTTGCGCATACTCGATCATTAAGCTTATTCCCTCGATATATATACATATATAATGTTTTACATCTATATTCTTTAGATAAAATATTTTAGCCGTTATACAAAACTATTGTCAAAGATAATAGAAATCTCCACATTTTCGCATGCCTTTTTCCTTTTTTCTCAACATTTTTCAATAAAAAAATCGATTTGCATCTTATCCTTGTTGTAGATCATGTTTTAAATTCTTTTGAGTATTGCTTTCTCAACAACACTTTTTTTTACTTTCTTTGTTATATTGATGACTTTGGCTTTTATGAAAAAGAAATATTTAAAATTATCTGGAATTTTATTCTTTTTGAGATGATGTTGATCGTTGATTTGTTTAAGTTCCTCTTTAAAAGAAATGAGTCTATTGCAGATATCAACTTTGAATTTTTTTTATTTTATTTCAAAATTACATTTATAAATATAAATTGATTATTCACATTTACATCTATTAGATATTATAAAAAGAATCAAATTTTATTTTTTAAAACCAAAAACTAATTTTAGTAAACTCATTGATAATCCATTATTTGTATCACAAGTGGGTTAAGGTTGTGGCGTTCTAAAAATATTGATAAACTTTATATGGTGAAATTGAGCACTCATACCACAAATAACATATGTTTGAATGATGAGCATTTTACGGTCTGGAAAGTGACTAAAAAAAAAAAAAAATTATCGTATTTTTGAAAATTACATCCAGACCCACAGTGGACCTGAAAAAAATCAGAGTGTAGCTTATTACTGTTAAATTATATAGTAGAAGAATATATGTCTTTTCTTATTGTTCTGTGCTAATAAAGAAAACCCTAAATTGCTTTTTTTGTAAATATGTTTAAATCAAGAAGAAAATCATTGACTTTTTAAGAAGGGGCAATGACATTTCATTTTCAGTCTTTTAGATTTTTGTCTCAAGATTGGGGTAAATAACTGCTACATACTGTTTTGGTGCACGGGATACTTTATTTCTCAAAGCAGGTTACAGGCATTCTGGGCATTAACATTATTGGTTGTTTTAAAGCATTGTATTTTTTTTTTTTAAAAAAAAAAAAGGAATCTAACTGAAAAAGTCAGTACACGCAATATTATTTGGAGTATTTCACCAAGTCACCTTTAAATATCTGAATGTTCGTGTGCCTTCTAAAATAATATTAGATCAAGTTATAAAAATTACTTTATATGTAAATCGCCGAGGTTTATCCAGGTGAGAATAAAGAATAGAGTTTTTCGGATGACTATCTACTTTCGACCAGGTGGTGCCGTCAAATCATGGGCAATTGAAATACTTTGCCAAGTTTCTACTACACAATATTAGCATGTTCAAATGTTTTATGGCTCTATTCTTTCTATAGGCATCTATACACACTGGGGAAGGGGCAATAATAAGATTGAGTTTTTTTTAAAAATATATATATATATAGATATACTATTCAAATGGATTTATGGATGCCATTGTAAATCCTTCAATAATACATATGCATTTTGGCGACAGTTTAACACTATTATTTTTTTAATAAGGTTTATGTTAAGATTCTTTAATAGTCCAATCATAGTTGCTTCAAGTATTATTGTAGGCAGATATTTTTAATTGTTTAAAATATACAATGTCATACTTAACATTAAGGAACCTTGTGGTTTAAACACAGTTATTTTTTTTTTTCATTTTTTTTTTCAATGGCATATCGCGTGGTTGTAAGTAGAAAATGCCCGGATATTTAAAGCCAGATGACATAATTTTCAACGTTAAAATGTAAAGCTTCATCTCTATTTATGTAAATATATCAACAGACATTTGTTATCAATATCAACCCTTTACCAATTATCCAGCTGACGACTTTGTTATTGGTAAATGGTAAATTATTCTTATTAGTTACTTCTCATATTAAGAATATGATACTTTTTCTTTTTAAAAAAATGTGTTGATTATACTACGTGAAAATTAGAAAATTAGAAAATAAGATTAAAGGAGTTAACAAATAAGCATAGAATCCGCATTGTACTCTTAAGATGTGAGAGAATTCGAGCGTTTTCCTTTAAAGTCAATTGAATGTATAACTTGGCATCCAAAAAGGAAAATGCACGGGTTGAAGCTCTAACAAAGTAAAAATAATAAAAAGTAAAAGGTCAATCCTTATCCAAGGATCATTGAGGGGCGCAATTAAGGTGAGCACAAAATCTACCAAAAATATCCGTTTCTGTCCTTGACGGAAATGAGAATAAAAAGAATTAGCATAGTGACACAAATGGTACCTCTCGCGCGAATAACCAATTCTTTGTTTTTGGAAGTTTAGTTCATTTTTCTAAATAAGTCGAAATAGCGAAATGAAAACGCATATATCCTCTTCTTTATGTTTACACTGATAAATGAAATAAGAATATAATAGACGGATTTAAGACTAAATATATATATCTCATTGGGGAATTTCTCGATTGAATGATACTCCAATTATATGTTATCATGTTGAGTTTCATTTCGATTAGTTCCATTGATCGATAGAAATATTTTTTGGGGGGAGGGGAGAGACTAATATATTGAAAACATAGAGATCGAGTTTTTAGCCAGCTCATCGTCGATTTATCAGAAAAAAATAAAAATCAACTCAGAGGCATAGATTAAAATTGACAAATGAGTAGTAAGATGCTGGGCAGGATGAATGGTATTCTTTGTTAGCACTCAACAGATAGACCAATTTGGCATGGCTCAAATTTTATTCTCGTGGCAAAAAAATGAAAAGAGGAAATAATGAGGGCCAAATAAGGATTTTATCCAACTCTTGATAGTACTGGATTTTTTTTTGTTCATTTATTTTTAATATTAAAATAAATAGATAAGTAATAATAGCTTACAAATAAGCATCTTCATAATGAAAACAATAGTTCTTTTTTTAACCTTCAACTTCAGCTACTGTGTGATTGATATAAAGTTCATTTAATTTTGACATAACGAAACTCTATTGAGCTACAAAAAAGGAAAGCACGCATGGCTAAAAAAGGAAAATGGCTAAGATGACTAAATTTTATTTATTTTATGATGAGGGGGCGATGATCAGAAAATCCAAGAGTATTGTAGATCAAGAGAAAAATTAGGTGTTTTCTGCCTTTCCTAAAGTGTATTTGCGCCGATATGCAAAATCTGATGCCATTTCATATGCGCAAAATACGAGCTTCCTGCTATTATACAAGTAAACTCTTTTCATAATAAAACTACGATTGACAATTAATATAAGTGGGGCTTTGTTTTTACTCATCAATAAAGTACATTTAAAGTTCAATTGTATCATTTTAAGAGGCTGGTTGAAGAAATAGTAAAGGAATATCTGGGTTTCACTAGAGAGGATTTTTGTCCAAAAAAACAACTATGCCATTCCTTCTTGGTTGGGTTATTCTGGAGAGAATACAGCAAGTAAATAAATGCAAACTCTTACACATAGGGCCTCCATGAATAAAAAATAGCTCGCCAGAGGTTTCATTATGTCTAATATGAACTTACATAATAAAAATAAGGGCGGTAGAGGGCATTTGGATTGCTTGAAAAAAGTAATTGTTATTTTGCCATAGAAGGAATCCTCATGGTCCTCAAAAGGATATAAAACGGTAACCAATCCTCAGCGCTGGAGGGGGGAGAAAGGGAGTATGTGTAACAAAAATGGGGGGGGGGTGATGGGGGAATGTATGATGATATTTCTTGATTTAATGTGTTTTGTAGTGTTACCTTATCTCAAATTGTAGTACAAAATATTTTCTTGGAAAAAGTATATAAACGAAGGATTTCAGACCTCTATTTTTGACAGTTTAATATCATCATTATTTCTTATTATTTCATATCTTTACAAAAATGCCAAACTTTCTTTCAAATAACAACATCAGCAATAACAACAACACACCCAAAGTTAAAAGTTCAAACAACACTGAAGCACCAAAAGCAATTCGCCTTAAAGGATGGCTAATGAAACAAAAGCATGGAAAAGCTAAAACTTGGTTGAAGAGATACTTTGTATTGCACAATGATGAACTTAGATATTACAAAACAAAGGTAATAGTTAAATAAACAGCAAGATATACTAGAGCAAAAACTAATATTTAATTTAGACTGATAACAATACGCTGGCCGTCATCTCCCTTGATCATTACAGTCTTGTACCTAATGCCGAAGCTAGATTATCAATTGATAAGAAAAATAAACCCTACACATTTTGCCTTATTTCTGACGATGAAACAAAATACAACTGGCCCGATTATTTTCTTCAAGCAGGAAGTGATGAAGAGCGCCAACTTTGGGTTGACCATATTCAAAAACATGTAACCCAGTCAAAGAGCATTCTTGATAAATGGCTCGAGCGCTTAGATTTACCTGTAGAAAGTACTCCAGCACTTTCTAATAACTCAAACGTAAACAACTTTGTTCCTCCTATTTCAACAGAACCAGATCATTCGTTTCGGCTACAGAATAAAAAGAATGCTTCGAGTACTACACTCCCCTCTCCACCACCATCCAAAAGAGTCCGCCACTTCAGCAAATCACTGGAGACAATAAATACCCATGCCAATAGAACAGCTAATCATGACAAAGAACTCCCTCTATCTCCTTGTGATAAAGAGCTACCATTATCTCCTACAGAATCTTTTTCACCCATAGAACCACTTTCACCCACAAAGGTTATTTCAAGCCGTCTTTTTTTCTGGAATCGCTCAAAGAACCTTGAATCTTGTGAGTCGGTCGATTGTTTAGAACTTAACAAGGATTTGCCACCAATGCCGGTCATTGCTGCTCCCGAGTCTCATATCGTCGATCCAAGAGAGTTTGAAAATGAAGAAAGTTATTTTCATGTTATGAAAGGCTCTCGCTCATACAAGACAGTTGCTTGCTGAAATGCTTAAACATATAGAAGTTCAAATTCATTTAATTATCTTATTTATGTAAAATTATACCTTAGTCATTCCCTTGTTAGCAATTTCATTTTTGCTTAATATTTATACCCATACTTTGCTTTTCTGTAAAATAATAAAACTGTATTCATTCTCTCTTTTCTTTTCAAAAAAATATGTTGACTTTCAGTTTAGTTGTTTAAATCTTATACATGGATGTCTAAAAATATACTCCAGAAAGTGTGCGAGTATAAGTTGGCGCTTCATTCGTCCATTGATGGAAGTAAATATATATTATAAAGGATAGTAATGCTTTGATAACAACAATAGTAATGTAGGGGTACCTCATGTCAGACGAAATAAACATATATATCCACATAAGAAAGGTAAAAAATAGATTTTATATTTTATAAAATCTCCTAATTGGAACACTCGTTGTAAAAAAGAAATTACTTTTTTTTTCAGTAAAATAAAAAAAAAAGATTTGAATAATCAAATATAATTATGATATGCTTCATTGAATGTAATATATAATAGCGACACTGATACGTTGTGATTATTTATCTTTTTTACTTATCATTATCTATTTTAACAAGAAAAAAAGCACTTCTATTGGAAAAAATATCTTTCAGATTTTTCTACACATACATTTATTGTGAAAAATAAATGGATTGATCACTTATTATTACCATCAGCAAGAAGTCAACATACCGAGCTGAAATACCTAGGCTCTTCAACATTGACTTATTGAAGTAATCCTTTAGATATGCAAACTTGACCATCATACCTTTTAGCTGATTCGCTCTCCGCTCTTATTTGACCAAAAGAGTACACATGGCGCTTCAGATATGGAAATCCTACAGGATAAAATTTATACATAGGAGTATTTAGCATCCGAAAAGCATGACATTTATTCCTTAATAGCCCTCATTGATCCTCGAAGGATGATTATGAGCTCCAATAAATATGACTGAGGCTCATAAGAGGTCGGCGAGTCTACCGTAAAGGCGCAACATATTGTAAACGTTCAAAGAAGGCCCTCACCAGGCCTTTTTAGTCTCAGTTTATTTTTTCCGGTGAAGGTTGAGCACTGTAATGATCTGATAAGCACTTTTCTGAACGTTTATAACGGATCCCATGGTATTTTTGGGTGTTTGTGATATACCTTTTTTTAAAAAAAAAAAAATGAGCAAGATCAGGTCACCAAACCTTTAAGTGCAGTAAGGAACTTCGATTTACACGTGTCAATTTTATAAATAGTACTTTTATTGATTGAAATGACATTATAAATTCTCAATATCTCGTACTTTTTCATAGGATTATTTTATATCTCTGATTTGACCAATGATCATTATCGCTTTCTCCAATACTTTAAATTATACTTTACAATGTTCTCACTATATTCAAGTCACAATGCTTAAAAAAAATACCTATTTCAGTCTGGTGATACAAAAAGCTATCTGATCATTATAGTTTTGGGATTTTTAGCATTGTTGGCAGCCCATTGCAATTTTTTATATATTTATTAGCTGTAAGAATGGCGAGGACTTAGGGGACTCTCGATTATAATTCAACTCAAGTATTAACGTTTTTGCTACATATGAAAAGGTAAGTTAATATAAGCAAATGAAGTTTTGGTTTTACATAATATATTTAAGGTTTTGAATACAATGATCTCAACCGACTGTGCATCAGCGCTTAATCAATTGAAAAATAATTACATGGCTATTTTTGTTTCGGGGGTTCCATATCCCCAGGCCTTCTTATAGGCTCTGCTAATGACAAAGATATCCATGAAATTCGGAAATTGGGCTATTTATGTTATTCACATATCGTTCCCTATATTGTAATATGGTGCTACAGAACGTGGTGGTTACACCGGGGAAAAGAAGCAAAATTTGTTTTTAAGCATTTTTTTAATCAGAAAAAAGCATTTGTTATTTGGATAACAAAACCATATCATTTATTTATTTATTTATTATTATTTTCTAAATGATAGCAAGGGTAAGCGAGTAAATGAATTGAAAATTTTTACAATGTGCGAAAAAAATATGAGACAATAGATAAACAAAAAAAAGTACAGCATGTTTAGATAAATAAGCTATACACAACATGATAAAAAAAAAACAATTAAATCAAGTTTTGCTTCACTAAAAATTGAATTCTTGTGAATTAATTTAGGACTTAGGAGCTTCCTTGTAAGACAAGGCGTGCTCTTCACCCATGGCAGAGACAACGGAAACAACAAGTTCATCACCGTTATCAAAAGCCTCTTCCATCTTCTCACCGAGTTCACCATCGGGGAGCTTAACATCATCCTTGGTGGAACCATCCTGGAGCATCAAAGAAAGGAAACCATCATCAATGTTAATAAGTGCATAATCCTGACGGACGACGTTAGGGACATCCATGTTGTGAGTGGAGGGAGAGAGATCTTCGTACTTCCTATTAAACAACGGTGTGGTGAGTAAATTTACTTTTACCATCTTTTCATATATAAAACACATAGAAAAAAATATACTTACTTGCCAGTGAAGATATCAATACCAACCATGTTAACCTTGGCGTGACCGTGCTTACCAGTCTTGGAGGTAGACATGTCTACGATTTTACAAGGTCTACCCTTGATGACAACATGACCATTCTTTCTCAAAGCAGAACACTGAATGGGATAGGTCTTGGAAGCTCCAGCATCAACGGAGTCAAAGGTATGTTCTTCGTCAGCCATATCTACATGAAAGAAATAGCAATGGATGAGCAAAATAGTTGAAAACAGCTGGTAATAGTTATCAAGAAGGATTCACCTACTTTATTATTATTAATTAATTAAGTTAAAGTAAAAGAAGAAGAAGAATATGTGTTTGGTTTTACATTTATCGTTTTATATCTTTTTGAATAGATTGGTTCCGGCATGAGTTTTTTTTTTTTAAAAAAAATCTTTACAAAAAACAAAAGTTATATTAAGACGGAGCCAATAAGCTTTTTGTTTTCGTTCTTTATCTTTATTATTCGGGGTATAAGGAAGAGTCAAATTGATCTTTTGATCCAGTTTTGTCTTTTATAAAACACCTTTTAAATACGCCAATCGTGGTTTTAGGGATTTTTATTTTGCATAAGTTGAATCAGTTTCAAGATACTATTTTGTCATTGCTATTACAACTATCGGGAAAGTAATTATTTTAAAAAAGATGAACAAGTGCTTTGTAATTAATTTATTTGTTCCAGATTGTCTGCGTTGATGTAATAAAAATATTTTTTTTTGTCAAAGTGGTGTTAATAAAGAGAATACATAATTGAGTTGAATAACATCTGTTTATAGCTTAAATCTACCAGGGATATAAATAATGCACTGCAATAAAGTAAAATGCATTGTTGTGACTTAAATCAGTACTGGCAAGGTTTACAAAAACAGAAAGGTCCAACACAGATTCGCCGTAATACATGCATTATTATGATAACAATGATGGAGATTAATAGTATGTGTTTATCTCTTTGAAAGCCGTATTATATTACTGAATAACGCGTAGACATATTATAATAACACACGTCTCTCTCGCCCACTTTTATCTATCTTAGAACGCTCATTTTTTTTTTAAAAAAAGTTTTCGTTTGAATTATTGGGCGGAGATAGATTATGGTTGATTCACAGTTTTTTGAAATTCCTTCAGAATGCCCCAACAAATGAGGACTCTGTAAAAAAATAAAACGCGTCTTACACCCTTTCGTTGTCACGCCCGTCAAAAACGTGTGCTACCATGGGCATTTCGTGTAAAATAAAATAAAATTCGCCAAAAAATATCTTTATCTTATTATCTCTTTCGTTTATTTATTCTTCATAAAAAAAATAACATATCATTATTGTTTTTTTTTTTCAATTTTACATCAGGACAATCCAAAAAAGCTGCATTTTCTGTAATTTAAATAATACCTGACTGCTTTTCTCTCTACCTTTCGTCATTAAGCCAAGCACTGGGGAGAAAACTAGCAAGAACTGGAGCTGCTTTTGGATTTTTAAAAAATATATTGCAAGTTTGCACCTTTCTGCCAAAATTGAAATGTTTTCTCATTTTCTTGAAAATGGCCGTATTTGCAACATGTAAATGCT
>VCJK01001842.1:7964-25864 GCA_024139485.1 Backusella psychrophila | reverse complement strand
TTTTTTTTTAAAAAAAAATAAAAAAAAAATTACAGATTAATAACCTAGCAAAAATATAAAATAGGGTTTATTTTTATGTATATATGAATAATATGAATAATCATTTTTATAGAATCAGGTAATATAAAATATAATGGAACAAAATGATACACCAGTGATAGAAAACAATCACAAGACAAAAACCGAATGAAGAACGAGAAGAAAGGGGAGACCTCGCATTATTTATGGCGTAAAGAGCCAATGAAACTATCATCGTCGGCCACAGAACTTATAAAAGAAGATGCCTTTGAGAAATCCTGAAAGTAACCACTATCGTGAGGGTCCCTTGGTTTTGATTTGATTCCATCTACTCTAGACTGTAGGCACTTCATATCAGCATTATAATCTCCCTGTATTGATTTCCAAGTGTGTTCTTTTCCAAAAGGCAATTCAATAGTTAGTGTTTTCCATTCTTCTTTTGACCTATGCCAATAGTTAGCTTGTACTGCTGTGAATTCTTCGACAATGATATTAAAGTAATCATTTGCAAGATTGAAGAATACAGGTAGCTCTTCCAAGAGTTGTGCATTAAGTGATACATAGACCTCGGCTGATTGTTGGAGTGTCTTATCAGGTACTTCTCCTTTGGCCACTAAATGACGGGCTCTGTCATAGTCCATTAGTTTGCGGTTCCGTTTCTGTATAATTTGAGTTGGATTTTTGAATAACTTCAAGTACAACTCTATTCTGTTATACACAGCTCCTTGTAGCAAATTATCCTAAATGGGAGAAAATAAATTAGACTTTTCTTTGTGTAATGTAAATAGATTCTAATAATGGCATTACCATTGTGTTTGTTTCCAATTGTGTCACCAGTTTCTTAAATGCGCGCATACTTCTTATGCCAATGCCATCTGAATCCCCATAAACGGACTCAAGGCCTTGGACCAATTCTGATAGAGCTTGAACGTGCTGCTTGACTTGGCGTCCCCAATCCTGAACAGCTCTCTCGAACTGTCTTGCTTTCTCCTGCTTGCTCTCAAATTGTTTATAAAGATCATCAAACATTGCATCATGGGTGGTTGGTGTTTGCTTTTTACGATGTACTCTTCTTGTAAATCGTTTATTAAGACCCTGACTAAGTTATATTGGATTTAATTAGCCATTTTTAAACTTTAAATATATTCTCCTGTATCAAATAAAACTTACACAACCTAGTTATATCAATGAAAATAAATAAGCATGGTTGTTATCATAGGCATTTTACGTACAAAACTTACATTTCTATCCACTCGTTTCTTTTCTCCAATAAGCTGTTCAACCAATTCTTTCCTTCTCTTAATTTCATTTATATGGTCAGCTACATGTTGAATTTCATTTGCTGCCAAAACCAATTGTTCATAGTCTGGATGGCTTTCAGGTGTAAGTTGCACAATTTCCTAAATACAATTATTAGTGTCTCCCTTTATCCAACAAAAAATAAAAAAACCCTATAAAGTGGACTCACCCGTAAAAGTAAGGGGTATTTAAGAATTCTTTGGACTGGCTTAATCAACAAACTGGGTAAGTCCCAGCACATGGTACGGCCTTGCATACTCTCTTTACATTTCTAAAATAAAAATTAGTGTGTTTTGTTTTCGTCAATAAAACATAAATCCTCTTTTTTCTTTTTAAGAAAAGATGCGTGAAACATACTGTGAAAAAAGCTTGTGCAGAAGGACGTGCATTCAATTCCTGTATTCTACATAAAGCGTCTTCGTGTTTTTTACAATAATCGCCATATAGTTGATCCATATTGGACATCTGTATGTACGAAAAGGTAAAGTTAGTATTTATAGATTCCTGCATTGATTCCAATATTAGTTCCTTACCATTTTGTTAAATAGGGTTCCAATAGTACTTGATGTTGTATCATTTTCCTTCCCATTACTCTCTTCTGAAATAATAAGATCGTGATTACAAGCGGTTTCCAACCCAGCTACAAATTCCTTCTCAAATGCAATGATGTCAAGCAAATTGATAAATATTTGCTTGATTTCTGATTTTGAAAACGTCTCAAAAGAAGGCCCGTAATAGATTTCATAAACAAGCTCCATATCGGCTTGATAACTTTTTTCTGTAAATAAGAGTTCCTGTATAACTCGAGCACGTTTATTTGTACATGTACGAGTTGATGATGCTAATGTAACATTGGAACTGTTATTATCGTTACCACTATTGTGACCAAGTACTATCATGGAAGTAGAGGAAGGCGAGTTATTGTTTGGTAGTGAAAGTGGAGGTGGTGCAAACCATTGTGCAAAGTGTGAGTAGTGCCATGTACGTTTAGATATGGTTGACCGGTTACTGATGGTGGTGGTAGACATCGATGATTGTGTAGATAATGATGCAATGCTGGTACCTGTAGTTGAGCGTTTGATAACAGAAGGAATTGTAAGGGAAGGTGATGACGTAGAATTGGGAACAGACGGAGCTGATCGACGATCATTAGTACTATGGTTATGGTGCTGATACTGATTGTGAGAATTATGATGGTGATAGTAACCATTGATACTGTAATTATTATTCGAGGAGGAGGAAGGGGAAATGTTATGCATTGACATAGCCTCGGGTAACTCCAATAATTTATTTCCTAATGGTTGTGATGCCTGTAGCGACTGCGGTGTTGATTGTGTTAAGATAGGAGATGAAGGTGGATCGATTCTACTTTTTTCTTCTTCTTCTACTTCTTCAATTGTTCTTGGCGTTGATGGTTCTGCTGTTGCTGCTGTTTGTGATGATCTCATGCAGATGCTAGACGCCGCGGGGATAATTTGACTGACGGGTTCCCCCTTTTTTTCACATTGTGCTAGCCTTTGACTTAATTCATTTACAAACGAGCCCGTTCTGGGGACAGACCGAATGGAAAGAGCAGTAGGCTGAATGGGGTTATTATTTGTTTCAGCCTTGAAATGGCTCAACCTGTCTTGATGATTTTCTTCCTTCTCACTTTCATTGTCACTGTTGCTTTCGTTATGATATTTATTTAAGGTTTCGTCATCATCATTAATAATATCGTCTTCCTCGTCATCATCATCATCCTCTTCTTCTATACTACTATCGCTTGACCAAAGTAATGGTGTTGTTCTTGGATTGGGGATATCAAAGTTAAACTGTGACTTTTTTATAGGGAGATGGTCGTGATGATGTTCAGCCAACTCGTTTAAGTTTTGGGATACTGTGATTAATCTTTTTGGCATAGTGCTTGGTCTTTTGTTGTCGTTATTATTATTGCGAGGGCTACTCGAATATGTCTTGTGATCACGATTCTATTGATATATTTTGTTAGAATTTTATTTTTACTGCTGCTAAGTATATATAGATTATTTATTTTTATCTGTCTTTTTATGATCTCCTTTTACCATTATTGCATCGGTACAATTATTATCATTATTGTTGGTACAATTATTATTGCTGTTGTTATTATTAACTTTTCTATTATAGTTGTTACTGCTATTGCTGTCATGGTATTGGAATTTTGCGCGAAGGGCTTGAAATGAAATATGATCTACTGCCAATCTATGTTTGCGCTCAGTCGTTGTTGGTTCCACCATTTAATATTTTGGCTGTTTTTTTATGTATAAGTAAAGTTATATACTATAAACAAAATGAGGAATATATATATAATAAATAATAGAGTTAAAAGGAGATATATATATATATAAGAGATAGAGAGAGAAGAGAAAAAAACAAATAAAGAGTTAATATTTAGGTTGAATGTATACTATATATAAAAATGATTATAAAAACAGGGAGAAAAAAGCCAAAAAAGTAAGGAGGGATTGAAGAAGACCTGCTTGGTCTATTTTGACATCTGTAGCACATTTTTACTTGCAGTTATTTCTGCTCTAAGTCATTGCTAATGTTATTTACAACTGTTGCTATTATAATATCATTAAAATAAACATAAATAAATGAGGTGATATGATAATATATATATGTTTATAATCTTTTATGGTAGTATTTTTTATAATAATAGCAGTAATAATAATAAATGAGAAAGCAAATGGAATTTGTTAGTCTAGTTCCAAATTACCTGGTTCAGCAATACAATAGAAAGAGATAATGTTTATTAAATCACATGATTGTTTGATGAACTTGGTCAACTCTCGAAGAATATGGTTCAATTCAATAAAAACAGGAGTATGAGGAAGAAAAGAAAACCTCGAGATAATTATAATAAAATAGAATAAAAATATCAAAGATAAAAGGAGGTAGGTTATCATTTTATTATTTCTATAATATCACCATTCTAAAAAAACTGCCTTAATAGAGAAAGGAGTAGACTTTATAAAAAACGAAGTGTTTTACATATATGTTTATTTAAAGCGCGACATTCAAATGATACATGTAAAAGTTGTTTCTAGTCAAGTGGGTTAGCCTTGACATTGTTGATCAGTCAATCAAGTCAAATTAGGATAATATGTATTTGGCCTTCCCTACACAACTATTTAAACACGTAAAGTCAATTCCCCACGTGCACTAGAAAATTCTTACACCTAAATTGACTATGCTTTCTTGCATGTCCCAAGGATAAGGTGTTTACCTTTAGTAAAAGTGCATTATTTCCATTGCATAGTAAACGCCTATTTGTACTAACTTACCATTAGTATTCTTGTATTATTATAGAAGAAAAAGCACGGTTGAATGTAAGAGTAAATAAAGAAGCATAAGCCAATGACAATACAGAATATAACACAGCATGGGGAGTTTGAGGAATCATTACATAAAAGCTTTTATTATTATCGCAAAATAGACATTATCGTAATAGTGGATTAAATGAATTATCTGTCAAGGAAATAAGTCGATAAAAAGGTAAAGGTAATAAGCATTCAAGGAGTAAATATATATATATATATATATATGTAATCGACAGATCAATATATTTCATTAAGCCTTAAAGCTTGTTCATTTTTTCTAACAGAAACGTTGTTATAAACACAAAAATGTACATATATGCTACTCTGATATATAATCACATGTATTTGTCTTTAAAGAAGCAAGTGATGTAAACGGGTCACGCGTTGGTCTTTAATGTGCATACATTGAGTGATAAAGCAGATAAATAAATACGTACGTCTATTATACTATGCCTCTAATATCCTATATAGCACAGTTATGAAAAGCTACTTTATCCTCCCATATTTCAAGATATTATGAAGATAAGCCAACTACCCAAATTATATTTTACAATGATTTATTTATTAAGAGTGAGAATATATATATAAAAGGTTGGAAGGGGAAGTGAAAAATGCAATGATCTGAAAACCAACGAAGATGGCGTACTCCCTTAGAGACGACGACCACGACGACCACCCTTTCTACGGGTAGAGTCAGTGGGGATAGGAGTGACATCCTCTGTTTAAAGCATATTAGTAAAATGAAATATATTATGCATGAAATAAACTTACCAATGCGGCCAATTCTCATACCAGCACGAGCAAGGGCACGGAGAGCAGCTTGTCCACCAGGGCCAGGGGTCTTGGTGCCAGTACCACCAGTGGCTCTGAGTTTGACGTGGAGAGCATTAATACCGAGTTCCTTGCACTTGGCAGCAACATCCTGAGCAGCCAACATGGCAGCATAAGGAGAGGATTCATCACGATCAGCCTTGACCTTCATACCACCTAAAGTATATAAAGCACAAGAAAGGTACATGGGGAGGGGGATGTGGAAGATGATGAGAACCAATTTCATTGAAGTTTTTCTTTAAATATAGTTGGAGTGTGTCTTTCACCACTCAGTCCAACTCTTAAGGTTCAAATCCCACACGCCGCTCAAGCCCCACCTTCCCAACACACTATCATCCTTCGTTTATGGTCAAAAACCAAAAACCAAAGCAGAATAGGTGTAGAAAAGTGAGGGATGTCCTTGTATATCAAAGATAAAACTTACCAGTAACACGGGAGATAGTTTCACGACCAGAAAGATCGGTAACATGAACGAAAGTATCGTTAAAAGAAGCAAAGATGCGAGCAACGCCAAAGACGAGTTCGCCTTCACGAACTTGGGGGCCGAGAGTAACTTTTTCGACGGGAGCTTTAGTAACCTTGGAAGCCTTCTTGGACTATTCAATATATTTTAGTTTAGGATATCAATACGCTAATTTGGTTTGCCTTTATTATTACTATTACCATTATGATGGATGGATGAATATGGATGGATAGACAATGATGAAAGAGAAAGGAACAACATATAAGGTTTATTAATTATATTCCAAAATTGATTGTCTGTGCGGCCCGGCATTCGCTCTAATAAATAGAAAATGTTCGGCACTTGTGGTCAAATTGTCCTAAAAATTAAGCCAACTCATTTAAGAAGAAATAAATAAAGAGGAGGAAGAGGAAAAAGAGGAGTACTTAATATATTATATTATTATGTATGATATGCTTTATATATTTTCTACTTTCATAGCAAAAGATGTTTTTAATATAGCAATAATAATAATATAAATTGTATATATTTTAAATTGAGTTGCATATACATAAAGCCTTGTCAATTGACACTCTTAATTGAAAGGTAATATGCATGAAGGAGTTAATGGTACCATGTTGCAATATTAACAACAAAAGTTAAGGAGAAGATAATGAAATATATTCCATGTTTTTAAGGCTTTCGTAATATTGAAATGAGATTATTGATGGATATCATGTTAGTGAGTGCATAAAATGACAACAATTAATAGCTTGATATTTTTTGGTTTCAAGAGTAGGGGTTGAACATAGAATATTTCTATTTTCTTACTATTTTCCAATCATATAAGGAGATTTTTTTTTCTATTATCATTGCACTGACTCCATTGACTGATATCGAGATTAACCTTATTATTAATATTTTCGGAACCACTGGCTGATCGTGCCATTGTATGTCATAACGTTTCGATATATTCTAGGTGTATATGAAGCTTTTCTTTACTACTACGAATAATATAAGGAAAACACTATGTACTGTATATCAACTATCTTCGTACATTGTACAACTAATAATCATCGTTGGCAATGAAAATATAGTAAACAATAAAGATAGCATCGTTTAAAACCGAAACATGTATACCATATCACTAATAATACCATCTCATATATCTGTCTATTTTATTTTATAGGTTGATAGTATTTCGGATAAGAGGTTGCACCATTTAGGTGCTGTGCTGAATATCATAAAATATGAAGTTTATACACTCAAATAAAAATTCTTAAAGATCTTTTACTACCAGCGTATTTGCCTGGATCTAAAGTTCATTCGTGTAACCAGACGTCGTGCTCGATTAAATACATACAAGAAATATTATTTGTAAATATAGAGTTAAAGAAGCATATATTCTTTTATTTATATATCATTTAGGGTATATTTTTTGTTACAGTATAATCGAAATAATTTATGCCAAGACAAGAAGGTGAATTTGTTTCTTATCGAAAATGTAATCTAGTTTCCTTCTTTCAAATATTGATGGTTTTTGTATTCTCCATCGGCAATAATGGACGGCGATGAAACCAAAGTCGGACCAGAGACGACTTTACCATTCTTTATAACAGAAGAGTATCCAGCAGGCGTGGCAGATTGAAGAGTAGGCACCATCGAGTGTGATATATTGGTTCTTTGATGAGGTGAGAGGTGATGTCCAAAGCGAGACATTACATTATCCAAATAATTAGGTTGTGACATTTTATAGTATGTGTAATAATAAATAAATAGTATTGAATAACTGGAAAAGATAGAAAAATAGATGACTTTAAGGAACTCGCATTTAAAAAAAATAAAAAAAAAATCTTTTATTGTCTGTAAGGGCTTAGCCAATGGGAGAATTTTGATTATCTTTTAGCAGAAAAAGGGTTTTTTTCCGACAAAAGTAAGCCCCCCCCCCGCACGGTTAAAAGAAGTGTAAACCCGAGATTAATATTGAAAAAAAATTTTTTTTTATTACATTTATAACTTTATTTGGTTAAAATACTTAATTTGTCATAGAATAAACCTTCTGCGATTTAAAAGAGCCTTAAGTTTATATATAGAAACAACTCTTTTCAGGTTTTTATGAAAGGTGAAAACGAGGTGTAACTACTAGGTAGTTTGTTATCATTTTCTTATCAGTATATACACATACGTATATAGATGCTCCGATTGTCTGTTTTGATGTCATTTCTGTATTCATGTAATAGTTCTTTAAAGTTAGATTTTATAGTCTGACGCCTCAATGTTGCAACATTTTTCAAGGTAGTCTTTTTATTAATTCTGAAAGGGTATACTAGTGTTCATAAACCAAAGAGACTCTACACGCCAATTAATTCAAGGTTGAATATCACAAGAAATCTCTGCTGTGTTGAGTAACTTGATGTCCTTGTCCCGGTTCTAAAGGCATTATTTTCCCCCCGGCAATGAGCAATTTGAAATGAAAGTTATGCTTCTATTCTCCAGAAAATCCAGAAAATCCAGGTCATAAGAGTTCATGAACAATGAGAGTATGTGTGTAATAACTCTCTTTTATCTAAGTATAACGAACACTTATTCATAAAACAATTATTGGATAGCTGGTTATTTGAATTGGTGGTGTGCGCTAGACTTGGGTCTAGTTATCCTCGGAGGGGTCAATTCATATTCCTTTCTTATTTAGATTCAGCATTTTTATTTTTCTCTGTAAATACCCTTTTGGAGTGACTATCAACTTTTCGGAAATGGCTATCAATATCTCTAACTGGTCTAATATTTACTATAGATATTTGCTGATCCTAATTGTTCACTAACCTAACAGTTCAAGGTAGCAACAGTCCGGCCTGCTTTATTGTATATTATATTTTCATTTTGAATAGCATTGAAAAATAAATCAGTTTGAGTGTTCTATAATTGCAAGAGGAAAAAGAGTAAAAGTTTGCCCGAACGATAGGGGAGTGGTCGTCATAAAAGAGTCATAGTTATAATTCCATTTTTTATGCAAACTTTCTCTTCTAAGATGATTTTAGTAAACGTTTTTTGAAAAGACTTGAAAGATCAGAGTTAGAGGCACTATGAGGAAATTTCGATTTTTTTTATCTAGGAAAATCACAGCAACTTTCCAAGACACATTCTGTGCGACTCTGGGACAGTCACTGGAGATTCCTACGACAGTAAAAAATATGGGATAAATTTTCCCATAGTGTGTGTGAGAGAGAGAGAGAGAGAGAGAGAGAGAGAGTCTATATGTACGAAGGGCATAAGAATAAATTAGTCTTTACACTCATGATTATTTGTAAGTTATATATGTGGCACTTCCATATGAGAACATATAGTAATTGCTTCTATGGCCAATGTGGTATGGCTGGAATAAAGGCTTCATTTGAAATTGACTCTCCCTTTTTAAACGTCTATATTCTAAGATAAGTATAAAGTAGTTATCATTGTTATTATATTGAAAAGACAAATAAGAGAGCAAAATAATGGTTTGTATTGGTATACCTGTCGCCTTATATGAAGACTGTATACAAGTTGGACTCTCCGCACGTTAATACCGGCTTTTTTAAATGGCGCACGAGTTCAAAAATAAAATCGAAACCTTTTTTTTTCGCTTTCGCTTTCTCTTTTTATTCATTTTTATTTTCTTTTGTTAGTGTGTGTTTATGGCTGTTGTTGTTGCTGTTGTTGTTGTGGAGTGTATCATTTCTTTCTTATATATATAATATATCTACTTTGTATAAAAATAATATTAGTAATAAATAAAAACAAAAAGCCATCGATCATCACCATAACAACCATCATTAAAAAATAACAGTAAATTTATACATTATTTTGCTGTAGCCTAGCAACCAACCAACTCACTCATAAATGAATGACACAAACACACAGCAACTTGGAGGAGGACCACTTGACGATATCAACGAAAAATGTTTACCAACACCTCATTTAAAGATCGATCGAACCCCTTCTTCATTGAATTTGATGTCCTCATCATACCAAGATGACCAGCATCAATATACCTCTGGTCGTAACTCTTCACCTGAATCGGCTCCTTCATCGCCAAATTCAAACGGTCGGATTACAACTTTACCTCATCTCTATCGATTGGTACGCTGTAGTAGACTAATGATTTTTCTTTGGATCATGTTCTCGATTGGCTCCATTGCGGTTATGCTCGACTCGTTCTTACATTATCAAAAAGACACTTCTGGTTGTCAAACAAGCTATATGAGACCTCAATATATTAAACAGACGGGATTTGATAGTGAAATGACTAGATTCGCAGGAAAATATGCCCTGTATCTTTATCGAGAAAAAGGTGTAGATTCTACTGATCAGGTAACAAAAAAGAATAATTATAGTTTTTTTTTTGTACGCATTTTACTCAACCATCTATTTGTTTATCCAACTTATTATTGTTATCGTTACTACAAAACAATAAAAAGCCCTCTGGTGTTCCGGTATTGTTTATACACGGTCATGCTGGCAGTTATAAACAAGTTCGCTCGTTGGCAGCTGAAGCTACATTTTATCACTATCGACACTATGCTCGCAATGTCGAAAAGTGGAATCAAGGCATAAGAAATTTGGATTTTTTCACAGGCAAGTAAATATAAACATTATATTACTACTCTATTGCGCAATATTGCAAATATATTAGTTCTATTACTCCAGTAAAATATCAATAAATAATAGATTTATTAATAATAAATAAATATAGTCGACTTTCATGAAGAGTTTTCAGCACTTCACGGTCAATCAATACTCGAGCAAGCGGAATATCTCAACGATGCTGTAGATTACATTTTAAAACTTTATCCGCAAGCACGAAAATTGGACTATACGGAAAATGCCAATTTGCCAGATCCGACCTCAGTAATCATTATTGGGCATTCAATGGGAGGTATTGTGGCACGCACCATGTTTTCCATGTCCAACTACCAACACGGTACGATCAATACTATCATCACCATGTCAACACCTCACATGCTACCCCCTGCTCCATTCGATTGGAAAGTATCACAAATATACGACAACATCAATAAGTTTTGGCAGAATGGGTTTTCGAAACATGTTATGGAAACAGATGTTGAGAGTAAATATCACAGCCACTACTATCGTCCGACGGATCCCAATAATAGTGTAAAATCGCTTCGAGACATATCCATTATTTCATTAGCAGGTGGTACTCTTGATAATACAGTTTGTTCAGATTCAACAAATATGGGTTCTATTGTACCAGCCACACATGGCTTCACCGTTTTCTCGACAGCTGTGCCTGGTGTATGGACAGGTGCTGATCATGTTTCTATTTTGACATGTAATCAGCTTGTCAAAGTCATTTCAAAGACACTACTTAATATTGTCGATGTGCGTCGTGGATCACAAACAAAACCGTTGGAAGAGAGGATGAAGATTATGAGACACGCTTTCTTGAGTGGGCTGGAAGATCGCAAAGGTGATGGCTCCGATCTTCAATTAGGTTTGTGGTTTATTTTTGGGTTTTGGTGGTTACTCATTTTAATCATCATAATTAAGGATATTTAAACCCAGTTTTAATGTATTATTATTTTTGTAATAGGTAATCGCACTATTCTTAGTTTACATGAGACAGATAGCCTTGTGTTGAGACCTGGAGAGAGGTTGGTGATTGGAGATGAACCTATTGTGAGAACAATTCTTGTGCCAACAGTAGCCAATGCAGATGCATTTTCGGTGTTATCTGATCAAGTGATCGGAATTGATGGGCGATTTGAGTTACTGTTATGCTCGAAATTAAACGATCATTACAGCGACAGTAGCAATAATACAACTCGTGTGACATGTCGATCTTCGAATTCGGTCACAGTACCTATTCCTGCATCTACCAAAAAGGACATTTACCCATTCTCAGGAAATACGTTTTCTTTTGCAAGCATCGAGTTTAGTGAAATGGGATCCTACAGTTATTTGGCAGTTATTGATAAAGGTGGACCACCAGGATTTTTGATTCTCGAGCCTTTTAGATCTCAAACCAATAGTCAAGTACTAAGACAATCAATGCTATGTAAGTCCTTTTCTTTTTTGTGCTATCCAACTAAGACAAAATAATTATAATAATAATTATCTTGCTAACAATATGGACTGGCTCTAATTTTACATTTCTAGCTATTGCACTTGAAGGAGTACATGTAAAAACAGGACCTGGACTTTTTACCTCCATTCGAATTCCTGCCATCGAAAGCCCCATTTTGGCCTATCATCTCAAAGTATCACGACCTAATTGCCGTGCATATGTTAACCACTTTACTCCATTTTTACGTCAATCTATTTCGACCATGCATGAATCCAAATTTTATGTCAATTTGGCTAACAATGATGACGAGACAGAAGTATCGATTCATGGGCGCACTGCTTTTTCTTCCATGGTAAGTACATCGCGCGATGCCGATCAAAATGGGCTTTCATTTCAGGTGTGGATGGATCCTACTTGTCCTGAGCCATTACAATTTGATTTACACATTGATTGGTATGGGAGTGCAGGCAGATTGGGTTTTAGAAATGGTATCATGTTGGCTACATTTTCTTTTATCATTGTCATGATTGTGTTTATATCCCAGATTAAATGTTATAACGATACAGGTAAATGCATATTTTTATAATAATGTAGATCCATAAAGTGATAAACCTACATGCATATTGAATCTTTTATATATATAAATAAAAATACATATGTACTAACCCATCAACATTTTAAATGATGTTTATTATTATTCTGTAGGCATCTTCCCTCATTTTGGCCAAGGGTTGTCCTATTGTTTCCGTCGTATTTTACCAGTTGTCATGATTTGTGTAACTATTTGTAGTATTTTACAGTGTGCATCACCCTCTACTATATACACATTCGATGACTTGTGGTATTTGCCATCTACTCGGATTGCATGGCAGGATGTGATGACAGGCAATACTGATTCGTTCTTCTGGTGGCTTCCGCTCGCTGGAATAAGCATGAGTGTTGGTATTGTCAGTCTACTTTGGCTTTTTGTGGAAGTATTCATCTTTATCTGTGCACATACTTCGTCTTTCCTATCGAGACAATGTTGTACTTTCCAGGCTTGGTGGTTTATATCACGACATCAAGAAACAAGATACCAACAGATTCAAAGACGTGCAATAACCACCTTTGTTTTGTTTATGCTAGTCGCCACTTTTATACCGTACCAGTTTGTGTTTGTTGTAGCATTTTTGGTTCATATTGTTACTTGTGTTAGAGCAATGTCGCGTACGTGGATTCGTGTAAGTGCGGATATCTTTACTATGATATTATAATTATAATTATATGTATGCTTTTTGTTAACCCTTTTTATATAATAGTCAAATAGAATCGATCAAAAGAAAGCGAATAGATACAACTACATGCAAACAATCTTATTACTCTTCTTTACTTTACTGCCTTTTAATGTACCTATATTACTAGTTTGGATTCGTAACATATCTGTCCATTGGTTTGTACCATTCTCATCAGATCATAGTATATTGGCCATCGCCCCTTTTATGATTTATGTAGAATTACTTACTAGCAATCGAAAGATGTTGCCACGACAAAGAAACAAGTATGTTTTTTATATATTTGATACAAGTTAATATTTAGAAGGATAGCAATACTAATGACTTTGTAGGTTTTGGTCTATATCGACATATCTCCAAATGTACTATATTGTAATCTATGCATTTTTATACGGTATAAAGTACACCCACTGGATTTACTTTTTGTCAAACAACTTGGTGGCATGGCTACTATTATTACACTTTAAAGATTCTCAGTATGGTCGTTTGGCGTATCATTACTTGATGGATCATGTAAAATTTGGTAATAAGAAACACTCGTAAAGAAAAAGCTACCCCTTCATATCACACACACACACATACACCTACAATTACACACTAAAAAGGTTTTATCACTTATTCTTACAAATGCTTAGTATATTCTAAATATCTATCACTACAGCAAAGTACATAGAAAAAAATCTTTATCTTTATCTTTATTCTTATTAATCATATTCTTTATTTTCTTGCATATCTCTTTCTCTCTTATTTGTAATATTTTTTTTCAACTAATAAACTCTTGTTACTTTTGTCTAAGCCACCATACTCATTTCATCTCCACTTCCAACTTTTTTTTATATATAACAAATAACGACGAAAAAGGGAATGAATCAACAACACACAAGCGTTTTTATTATGAAAAGCAAAAATCAATCAATTTAAAGCTTCTTCTGAGCACGGGGACCCTTGGCCTCCTTAGCCTTCTGTACCTTCTTGGGCTGTTGGGTGGAGATGATGGCAGAAGCACGGGCAACAGCAGCCTAATAACAAAATCGGGTTAGTAAATATGATCGATATACTACACTATATGTTCATATTATCTACTTACAGCACGGAGATCGGGTCTGTACTTGGTGGCACGGGCAACCAAGTTGGCGACAGACTTGGAGGTCTGGCGACGGGACTTGGCAATAACAACAGCGTTCTTGGCCTTAGCAGGGTTCTGTTGCTTACCAGCCTTCTTCAAGGTAACAAGGACACCGCGAGCAGCAGAGTTAACACCAACAGTCTATTTATATTATATTATAAGATACATTTGTTCCTTGATAATCCATTTCCAACATATATCTCCACTTATATTTACCTTGTAGTTAGCAAGACCAGAGTGCTTGTAGGTGTTGACGTTCAACAAGTTGTTGGGTTCAGAGGAGAACTGAACACCTTGACGCTTAACAAGGAAAGAGTTGTTGTTCTTGATGATTTGCCAAACCAATTCAGAGCTCATTGTTCTAATCATTGTTATAATTCATCGAATGTGCTTTTTTAATAATCAAGACATCAAGTAGAAACAGTCCATTTACAAGTATTCATTATTATAAGAAATACAAAACACTTACAATGATTTTTTTTACGTAAAAACGAAAAGAGAAGGAAGAAAAAATATCACCAAGCTATCGCGCCCTTGAATGAAAACTTTTTTTCTGGCTCTCACTTCAATAATAATAATAAAAAACTGTCACGTGTTTGGGTCACTGAAAATATTTATGATCAAAATTACAAACTTAATAAATGACAGAGAGAAGAGTTGATATCAAGTATAAAAGCATCATCAAGGACAAAAACAGTTGTGTATAAAAGTAAAAGACATCTAACTCGGATATATCTGATATTTTTGAGCGCACAATTCATAATACATATAGATATAAATGACATAATAAACCATCTCCCAATACCTTGATATTCCTTCGTTGTCTTGTCTTTATCACAGAATGATGTCTTGGAATTGTTTTTCCTCATCAAGATGAACTGCCCTATTTATGGATAGTGTAGTTCATCACAGTGTGGTGAATTTATTGCTACTATGGTTCATTTGATAGTTTGATCCAATAGCTTTCCTCTTTAGAATTGGTTTGTTTCCCTCAACCTTCCTTCATTAGAAGGAATTTAACTACTAGCTTCCTCACTAACATGAAAACAAAAATACCATACTTTTTCTCGCTTATGTGCAATTATGTTATCCTATTAAATATGGTGGCTTGGATTTTGAATTATATCCTAGTTTGTTTTTGAGTTTTTCCTCGACTAATTCTGAATGACTATGGGGAGGTAGGAGGATAAAGCATATCCTGTTGATCGTTAAAGTTTTCATTGAATAATGGTCTTTCACTCAAAGTATTTGGTTATTTCTGGTGTGATGGTACACAATAGTACCAAAGATTGCTTATTATAGCAGAGGAATCGTTCTTCTTGAGATTTCATAGAATGAAAAATTAATATTTATAATATTTCATCTTGTCGCTGATGGTCAATATTTCTGAGTATCCTATTTAATCTCCCGCTTGTTTTTTTTTGGCTTGGATATTTAACAAATCAAAAACCTTGCCTTTATTTTTGTTTATATATATTGTAGAATACTTGAAAAGGAATTGACAATTTCAAAGTAAATTCCACCCTTAGAATATGGATCATGTTAAACGGGATCCGTAGTTCTTTCGGAATAACTTATAAATATTAGCACTAGTATAATAAATTAGTCTCATAAAAATTACTTTTCCAGTTTGTGGCAAGACAATTATCGCTACACTGTCCATGACTGAAAATTTAAACCACATTGAATCTGATCAACTAAAATATGATTTGTTTCAGAACAAGCCGCCAAAATGAAGTTTATAATTCAATTCCATTAGAGTAACGATTCATTTATTTAAGAATATAGTTGCTGCATCACTCTCCATATAATTGCTATGTTGGTAAATTGGTATATATTTGAGATCTAGACCTTCTCTTTTTTATGGAAAGAACTCAACATTTGAGTAAATTAGCTTTACAAATATGAAATATTTCTATATATATGCTCTAAATTTAGTCTTTGTATTACTATTTTTCGCATTGTACTATTTTTAAACAACACAGAAAATATATAATCAAGCAAGATATAAAGAACAGAAAGGTAGAGTAGAGTAGAGTTAAAGTTATGAATGGAAGGTACACTTTGGGTAATAATAACTTAAATTGTGACCAATAGATAGAAAATGAGGACTAGAAGAACAACAAAAAAAAAGGTCATTTGGTCAATTTATTTTTAATACACAAAGGTAATAATCACACCATACAACTATATATGTTGACCTTTGTTACATTCGATTATGTTTATTGAAACACACATGCATATTTTTACTTTTTTTATATTTATTAATTAAAATAGTTCATTTTTATCGATAACCATAAGCCTATGCTCCTGGGAATGAATATATTTAAATGGGCTGCGGTAAGACCGAATATATATCAAAGTATTTATATAAAAACTTTTTCCTGTGTGAGAAAATAAACAAGATCTTATTATGTCCACTATTTCTATATTGATAATAGTAATCAAAATTTTTACTAAGCGCCCAAATGGCTATTGTTTCTTTCTTTCAAGTATAGGCTTATTTAAAATTCAAACAAAATACAATAATAACAATTTGATAAAGCAGTTTCGCTTGATCATTATCATGAAAAAAAAAAGCGTACATGAAATATGCAATATCAGTGCATGAACCAAGAGCTGTATCAAAACTCATGCAAAAGAGATATACTAAACCTTATATACAAAAATGAGCCTTTTGAAACTATTCTTTTTTATACATATATTCTGCTGTGATTATACTTTTTAAAAGGTGAGTTACCATCTACATAATGAATGGTTTTTCTTCATCTGAACCGGTTAGTATGTTTATAAGGCAACTTTATTACGCTTTACTGACGTTAGAATATAAGGGGTACAGTTAGTGATGGCAGCACGATATCTGCCATTGGTATCTAATCGTACAGCAAAATGGCAAAAATAGAACTACGTATATACATGTATATAGTTGTGAATATGTAGATGTAAGCTCTTGGAAAGATTAATACTATTCAAGACTATGATGCTATGAATAATACGAATAATCGATTAAATGGCAGGCGGGAAAATGACGATTATTTGGTAAATAAAGTTACATGACCGTTAATAAAAGGAAAAAAAAAAAAAACTATTGACAATATAAACACAAACGAGTATTTGGAATTAATTGGCCCAGAAAGTTAGGATTGTATTTATACATATTAAAAAATTGATATCAAGGTTTTCAAACATAAAAAAAAATAGATGAAACGGCTCGAATAGATGGATCAGACAATATAACTTAATCAACATAACGCCATTCATCTCCATAGAATAAATTATAAACATATCAGATGATGAATATAGTTAATACAACAAACAAGATAAAATAGTTAAAAAAAAAAGATCAGTGGGAACAAACTTAATTTACGAGTGTAGGAAACTATTATGTCAGATTCAAGGCCATATCGAGCTATAGTATTAAAATAAAAGATCTTTTGTTGATATAGAGTAATCTTTTCAAAAACCGTTGTTCTAAGGGCTTAGTTTCAAGTATGTTTTTAGAGTATTC
>VCJK01001840.1:0-10734 GCA_024139485.1 Backusella psychrophila | reverse complement strand
TATATATATATATATATATATATATATATATTATTTCATTAAAGGAAAGACTGTCGTATATCGTTCTATTATTAACTCTAACTCTTAAATATACATATAAAAACCAAGTTATATGGACTTATTGAATTAGACGATATTATTCGAAATCGTAGATTAGGTTTATAAAGAGTGATACCAATATATAACATTACATTATCGACTATACTAGCCAGTTGAGTTCTATATATTATCCTATAAAAGGTGTACATCAAATCTGGATAATGCACCTGATCGATACGAGAATCAACATTGGACAAGTTGAGCCAATTATTTCTTCTTCTTTTTTTAACTTATTTTGGTTTTAAACACATATCTGGGCGTACTCTTCTTTCATCTTTTCTTTTGATACAGAATAGTCTAGAAATATAAATGTCTTTTAGCAGTACCATTACGCCCGTCTTCATGGTGAAAAATAAAATCAAATCAAACCAAACTGAAAACATATTACTTTTACATTTTATTATGCGTCATGATAAAATAGGAATCATCCGCACTTTTTGCTTTTGACACGACAAACCGATTGCCACTCTTGGTGATTTTAGTTTAAAGCAAATACAATCACAATATGTCGGAAATGCCGCCTTCCTATTAAATACCAAAATGTATGCAAAATGCGAGCTTTTTTTTATGACCTGATAGAGAAATCTGGATAAAAATAAAGTCTTGTTTAGACATTATTTTAGATATATTTTGTTCCCGACTTTGGGCTAGATGTTGTATGTGAAAAAATCAAACAGTATAAAGTTATTCATACTTTTTCAATAAGAGAAGTGGGCATTGTAGTTTTTAAGCTCTGCTTTACATAGATCGGTATAGCATTGGTGCAGGAGGTATTAAATAAATAGCTGTGCCTTTTTATTTCCAAATACATTTATGTATACACTTGACGAAAATGATGCAGTTCTAGTTTTGCCCAAACCATTAGCAAGGGAGTCAAATTTATTTTAGATATTTTTAAGTCTTACATATACTGGTATTAAGGTCACTAAAGCCAATGATTTTTGTATTATATATCAAGTTTACATGTACTTTCTCTACAATTGAAGAGTAAGCTTCTCAGTAACCTTTCTGCTTTATTTATGAGCGAGTATCCCATTACCTTTGACAATTATGTCTCCTTGGATCACTTCCGTATTTCTCTATCCAAGCACATGGAATAAGCAATATGAAATTAAGCAGCAGCAACTGAAAAAAGATCGGCATAAATATGTAATAGGTTTATAGACCGACTTTTTTTTTTTGAATCGATCAAGATATTTCCATATGCTTATAAATCTTTAAGTTAGGAAATGATCAAAATGTTAGAGGTATTCTTAAAAAACGCACCCACACAATGCTTTGATCATTGAATGCTGTTTTCTTTTATTCATTTGACTTGAAGAAGAATCTAGAACCTGTCAATGTAGCACATCTAAATACTAACATTAAAATAAACTTTTTTGTTTTGTTTTCAAAAGAGTGTGCTACCGTATAAACGGATGTTTGATATTTTTGGCAAAGTTCGCCCTTCTCACATAAACAAATAGTCTCATAATTTGATTGGGCTACGTTAAATGAAGTTTTAAACGCCAGATTTTCTCAGGACTATGCGCCATCCTTTTTTTTAGAGAAAAAAAAGTTACTTATTTTAAGTAATCAAGATCAAACACCCAATATATTAATAAAGGTTTGGATGAAACATCAGTACAGAGTTTAAAAACAATAACACAGAAACATAAAGCATAGTAAATTTTACAAGTTGTATAAATATATATTGATTTTAAAAAGCCGCCAATAGTACAATGTTTAGTGGCACAAATTACAAAAAATCTATAAAGTGATAACGTTAAAAGGAATATTTTGTTTATTTCATTCACTCTTTTCTTCTTTAATTTTCAATCAAAAAGAAAATATAAGTCCATCATGTCTGATTTACTCCCCTGGGACCATGATAAACCGCTTAGTTTGCGCCAACTTTTAAAGAATGTAAGTAAAATGGTATACATTGTAAGAAAAGGTAAAAACTTACGCGTTGTTTATCTTTCTTTTTTTTCTTTAAAAAAAAAAGTCTATGCGCTCGGTGAACACTCTTTCATCAAGCAATTCTCTTTTGGATAAAATGTCAACCCATTTGAATGGGCTTTTACGCCAACAAGAGCCTATTGTTAGAGAGGATGACCCTCGATCTGTTCAAGTATTCCACAACATGTTTCTCAACGCTGCCAGAAATATGGAGAGTGATAAGGATAAGCAAACTTTAGCCCTCTTGCAAAGACAAGTTGCTAGTTTTTTGGGTGTGTCTCTAGGCATCAGTGCTTTTGAAGAACACGGTAGAAACTTGGGATTGGATGATGCTGTCAACGATGATGATAATGATGATGATGAAAAGGAAGAGAATAAGCTTTCTTGGTCTACTGCATACTCACATGAAGAATCGTACAAGGCTGGCGAAAATAGCTCGTATTCCGCGTTCCGTGAAGCACAAAAGAAAAGCTGGACGGAAAGACCAGAGGATTATGGCGACAATAAAATAGACATATTCGGACCTGAACGTGCTGAGCGCGAAAGACTCCGCCAACTCTCTATTGACGATGAGGAAAATAGAGAGGAAGAAGAGGAAGATGACGACGAGGAGGAGGAGGACGATGAGGAAGAGGAAGTTGAAGAGGTTCAGGTCAAGTCGCGTGAAATTAACCAAGGTGGTACTGATGGCTTCAAAGTCGTTTCGCGTAAGCAGAAGAAGAAGGCCCCACGTCCATCTTACACTAACAATAACAACAGCAATAACAACAATAACAACAATTACCAAAGAAACGATCAAAGATATAACAGACCCTCTAACAATTACTATAAACAATCTTACACCCGTCGCCCTGCTCCTATTTGCTCATTCCATCCTGACTACCTTGAAAGATTATCGGGTGAAACCTTCTGTATGCCGATCTTTTTCCCCTCCGAAGATAGTTACAGTGTAAGTTTTCTTTTTTGTATTATTGCTATGTGTGTACAACAGTAGCAGTAACAAAAAGGAAAAAAAAAACGACTCATTAATATATCCGTATATAGGTTTTCCATTCTGCTTTGGGTAGTGCCAAGCAAACTTTAGATGTGTGCGTCTTTTCATTGACCGATAACGATACTGCTAATGTCATCATTGATGCTCACAAACGTGGTGTCAGGGTCCGTATTATCACTGATAACGATCAAATGGATAACTGCAAGGGTGCCGATGCTGTTCGTTTGAATGAACAGTACGGAATTCCTCTTAAATATGACGACAGGTAATACTACTATATCATGAATGAAAAATATCCGGATCTAACTCTTTTATTTCTCATTGAACAAAAGTAACCAATTTATGCACAACAAGTTTGCAGTAATGGATAGCAAGACAATCATCACAGGTAGCTTTAACTGGTCTATTGGGTAAGTGAATGATGTGCAACATACTTGACAAGAGTAAGAATTCCCTTTTTTAATTACACTTTTTTTTTTTTTTAGTGCTCGTTTCAAGAATCGTGAAAACGTTATTGTTACCAATATTCCCTCTGTAGTTCAAGCTTATGATAAGGAATTCGAACAATTATGGTCCTTTTTTTAAAGAACAATAAATAACTGAATCTTTAATAATACATATATTTATATTTGGTGATATTAAACGCGTGTGTTATATAAATACATAGCAACAGCTTCTTTATATTTAATGATACCATATCCATTTTTTTTATAATTGTCAAAGATGGCTCTAGATGAAGAAAACTCTTTAACGCTATATCCATACATACACGATGCTCTTAACTTTTTCGTATCAAGCATTATCATAATTTAGCATCTTCAGTCCAAATAAAGGTTTAACGAAAATGTTTATTTTTAGTCTGGAATACTATTATGCAGTGAAACTTGATATAAATGTTTTAAAGTGGCCAAATAGGCGTTTTCTTCTTGGATATTTGTTACCACTGGATACTACTTCATTATTTCCCCTGGATACCATTTTATTTTAAATAGGCAGAACAAGAAAGAAAAGAAAAAACTAAGAGCCAAAAGAGGGCTACGTGGAATTGGACTAAATCAGTAGCTCCTCGATATTTTCCGTTTTTTTCTGTGCGATTTATATTGAAATCACCGAGTAATGAATAACCGAAAGATACTGAGATTGTTTTTATACATAATTAGAAAATAAAAGGAAAATAGGCGGATGGGTTCCTTTTTTTAACAAATAAACTACATTCCATAAACTAATGGTAGAAACTTTGCAATAATAGAATGCAAGTAAATATTTTTGAATGAACAAAAAGTAACACTATCGATTAAACATTCTATATTTCTAAACTTGACATTTGGTTCTTCTTTGTAGAACTCCAGTTGGTTAAATATGAAATTTTAACAGTGAATTGCACTGATGAAAAAAGTTTAAAAAAAAATCGTGTTAAAAGTTGAATGTACATCATGTTTATACTTCTGAAAACTTCAGTTAGAAGCGAACTATTAGTTGTTAGATTTATTTTCAAGATTAAATATTACAAATATAATTATTGAAAGTAAATTACTCCACGTTTTGTGTTGTCTTTTTTAAATTGTTTACTCAGAAATGTCAGGTTTATACAAGTGGTATCCAATTATAACCTAATCAAACCAGTTTATAAAATATTCATACATATTTATATTTCCAGCTCCAATGGATAAATAAATAACTGTAAAGGCGTCCTACTCCCTTTCTCTTTCAAGTTTAAGGAGAGATAACAGGAACGGTTACATCTCGTGTAACTGTAGGATCTATTCTTTGTATTGTATAAACTATTACTTGAAAAGTACTTTAATTGATAAAGATTCTCTATTGACTTTAGTCATCTTATTATTATACGAATCACTAAGTGTTTCATCGTAAGGATATAATCGATATCATCATATCACCATTGTTTATTACAATGTTTAACCTCCTCCTGGTTAGATTAATAGTGCTAGTTTTTGTTTAGCTTAATGAATCATGTCAGTTTGAGGTTGTGGAGTTGGCTATTCATATGCAAAGCTATGAATGAAATAAGACAAGGATATATTTGAGATATCTCTATCGCTTCCAGCAGATCTAATCTAGTTAAAAATGTAATATATTTCCATCTCTAAAACTCAATCTCTAAAATGTGTAGATAGATTTATTTCTCTTTTTCTTTTTGCGTATGTGTATCCAAATTATGCACAAAATTATCTCTTTAAGAGAATAACCAATGTGTCTGTAATACAAGATGGTGTTTACTCATCAAAAATTAAGGTTATATCTTTTATTTTTAAATAAAAGAGTAGACATAATGCACTCTATTTCGATTATCATTAAATAAACAAATCAATTAGCAAATCAACCATTGAATGTTTTATTTATAATGTTTAGTATTCCTTCAATGCCTTAAAAACATGAGAAGTACTGCTGAACTGATCATGAATAATGACATCGTTACAGATTCATACAAAAATGTACTTTCAAATGTCGATGACGCGGGGCCCTTACAGGGTTATATATCCCATTATTGGGACTAAAAAAATGGCGTAGTCTTTTCAGAATCCAAAAGCGATTTCTACGAAAGAATTAAACTTGCCAAGTAGCGAACTCTGCCAAAAAGATGATTAAAGCCTTGGTTTAAAAAACTTTATTTAGTTAGTGTATGGAGCTATTTGGAGGCGCTCATGTGTTTCCTAATTTGGAAGTCAACCGCCAGTTTTAATTGGAGTAAATCATATCAGCCTCTCCCACTCCAAAATATATTTCCAAGCATGTCACACATTGACAAAATGGGTTGAAAAACCGAGACACAAATGGTACGTGCTGTTTTCAATTCTATCGATCAGGAACACTATTTAATCCTCTTTTACCTTCCTTGTGGAGCATCACCAGACTAGCACCAATATATAGTAGCTTTTATTTCTTTTTCTCTTTTTTTTTCTTCTTCTTTCGTTCTTCATCTTTTTATTTATTTAATTATTAATTGTAATATTATGGCGCCACATTCACTTCCAGTAGTTCCTAAACCAGCAGTAGCAGCTGAAGCAGAAATAGCAAAAAAGGCTCTACTCCCAACAAAGCAACACTGCCTGAGAGTGAAGAAGCTAATGCAACCTGAATTGCTACATAATAGATCATCGGTCATTTACATGAAGGGCAATGTCGAAGAAACTCGAGACAACACTGACGTTGACCTGGAGTTTCGTCAAGAGAGTTATTTTTTCTATATGACAGGTAATAAAATAAAGTCAATTCATTTACCGGAGTAAACCGATGTTTAAAACATTTTATATATATATATATATGCATTTCTATATTTAGGCGTAGATGAACCTGGGTTTCATGTGATTTTTCATTTACAACAAGAGAAAGTATACTTGGTTGTACCTACTGTACCTGAGGATGATATATTTTGGAAAGGAAGCATGCCAGGCAATAGCGAGTTATTGAGCCTTTATGATGCAGACCAAGTCATCACAGAAACAGATATACCATTGTTTTTACACACAGTGCGTACTGAATTGATCTATGTTCTAGATCACCATGTTGATACAAGCCATCTACCTCCCTCTATTCCTATTGACTATGTTGCCTTGTCTCCCGCAGTCAATGAAGCACGTTTGATTAAATTTTCCTGGGAGCTTGATATCATGCGACGAGTAACGTATGGATCATCACAAGCACATATTGCATTGATGGAGCAATGTAAGCCTGGAATGACAGAAGCACACCTAGCAGCTGTTTTTCGATGGAATTGTGCTTTGTATCAGATATACAATCAAGCTTATCTACCGATCGTTGCATCGGGACCACGTGCCGCAACTCTCCACTATGCACGCAATAATCACAAAATCCCGAATTCACCTCATACTTTAGTATTGGTCGACGCAGGTGGAGAGAATATGTGCTACGGAAGCGATATTACTCGTACATTTCCAGCTTCAGGCATCTTTTCTGAAGAAGCAAAAACAATATATTCAATTGTATTGAGAATGCAAGAGGTAAATAATATATAGTTTGATATTTTTGGATAACTTTGGGATTGAAATCTTATCATAAACAGACCGTACTGTCTTGTCTTAGACCTGGTATATTATGGGCTGATATGCAACGGATAGCCATTGAGATTTTGTGCCAGGAGCTTGTACGAATTGGTATTTTAATTGGCGATCAAGAAGAACTTATAGAATTAGGTGTACCGACAGCATTTTATTATCATGGTAAAAACAAAACCAATGTATATACTCTAATTAGATGGCATTTTGATTAATATATCATTAATATTGCTATTGGTGGTTTTTTGTTATAGGTTTGGGGCATTCAGTCGGATTGTTAGTACATGATGTAGGAGGGTAAATATAACATATTATCTATGTTGTAATCATGATGTATTAAAGGTAATTTTAAATAGAAAAATTATGACAGAGGATCACATCTTATCTGAGTTTTTATTGAACCGATCTCTTCAACCAAACATGGTGCTGACTATCGAACCTGGGTTATACTTTAATGAAACCATGCTTCAAATATGGACGCAGTGTCCGGGGTATCAAAAATATTTCAACCTAGATATCCTAGCACGATACAAATGTGTAGGAGGTGTCCGGATCGAAGATACGGTTGTGATCACTCAAGATGGTCATGAAAATTTAACAAAAGTGCCTAAACAAATACATGAGATTGAACAAATCATGAACCATTCATAAAAAAATATCATTCAATAATCTGCATATTACTTTCAAGTCACATTACATTATACTTTTTAATATTAATATTAATAAAAAAAAAAAGCGTAAGCTTGATTTATCCGATCAAAATCAGAGATAAACTTTTTTGTTTCATATTGGTAAGATTAAGATTAATCACTGAATTTTAAAAAAAAAATGTATATTTTTTTAATGTCTACTAAATATGTGGAAAAGAGAGAAAGATAATATGAAGTATGCAAATAAAGGAGGAAATCAATGAAATAAGAAAGAATTTAACCTTTGAGTTCACCCCAAAGATAAGGAAGAATAGTAACACATGCTGTATAGAAAACGGTGATGGCACGAATAATGTTCATAGGAGCTTGGGCGATGCCGCCTTCCTTAAACATAAGTGAGATTGAATAAAGTGCGACCATATAGAAATGGTAAATTAAAGTAAGAGGAGCTTGATTCATGCCAGATAATAGACTGATAGGACCTTCAATACAGTCGCCACCAAGTTTGAAATAATCAAAGCAGCCCTTTTGTAAGACAAGCATGTTTGGATCTTGAGCAGCAAAAACAGCATAGAGTGACATGGCCAAAACGTTGATGGTGGCAGAGTACTTCTTACGCTTCCAGTGGAAAGCATCCATGGCTTGAATAATCAAGTCAGAATCGGTAAAAGAAGGAATGTTTTCTCTGGACAATAATTCACGACAGGTAATAACATCTCTGAGAGCTACAGTCATACCACCACCTGTCAATGGGGAACGGACATTAAGAGCATCACCAAGTAAAATAGTACCATCGCGTTGGTTAATAGCAGGAGGAAGAAAACCACTGGGCATAGGTCTCAAACGCTCGGTCTGAAGAGCTTGGATGAACTTTTCTTGCATGTTCTCAGGTAATTGAGGTGCAACAACCTCTTCCATATATTTTTTGAGAGCACCTGTAGAGATTTTGGGAAGTTCCCCAGGAACATCGACAAGAACACGAGTATCATGAGAACCGATCTGGTACATCAAGATGGGAGAGGGCTTGGCAATGGCAACAAAACCCTTTTGGGGGAAAGGCAATTCAAAGTCATGGATCAAGAAACCAACAAAGTGTGATTGAATATTTGGAGAGTTGGTAGTGAATTCTTTTCTGAATTTTGAGAAAATACCGTCTGCAACAAGAGTGAGGGGAGCATATATCTTCTCTTCTTTTCCTTCCTTCACAGATGCAACCACACCAATAACCTTTTCACTGATATCTTCTGCCAAAAGACGCGACACTGTCATTTCTTTTACTGTGACATTTTTTGTGTTTGTGGCGGACTTTCTCAGATTTTGAATGAAGCGGCCGTGATGGAAGGCGATACCACGAGCTTGTTTATCTGTAGATTCATCCTTTGTATAGGGAAGCTCGACCAATTCACCTTGGCGATAAATACTATAGCCAAAACAGTTTACACCATCGATTTTCTCGGTACACTCTATAAAGTGGCTATTGTTAGAATATAGGTACATATTCTCGAATGAATACATCAATTATCGCTGTTTTACCTTCCATGCCCAATTCCTTTAATGCATGCATACCACCTGGCTGCATCAATTCACCAACAATACGATCAGGTTCACTCAAGTCACGTTCCAAAAGGAGCACTTTACGTCCATCTTCACCAAAAGCTTTTGCAGCAGCGCATCCAACAACACCGGCACCGACAATAATCATGTCATATTCACTAATGGCTTGGGTGGTCATGTTTTTTTTTAATAGTATAGGAAAGATAAAGAAATAAAAGGTAGAGAGGGGGAAAAGAAGGAGAAGTAGAAAAAGAGAAACAAAATGTTAAATTACCTTTTAAACTACTTAAAAGGTAAGTTTTAGAGAAAATATCGCACGATATTTTTGCCAACTCTCATTAAAACACAAAATAATATCATGCAATCAGAGGCAAAATCTGAGTTAAATTACAAGGTATCATTTCAAGTTGTACTTTCTGTTTTAATAAAACAAAAAAATAGTAAAAACACAACGGAGCTTTACACAGCATAAAACCGATACACCTTGTCTTTTTCTTTAAAAAAAAAGTTTCTTCTTTTAAGAATACTCTATTTTACTTTTTTTACATGTGAAAAAAACACTGTGCCAACAAGGTCATGATTAGATCTCCGAATTGTTCAAAGTGACGAGAATCCAAAAGTTGTACGTAACAATGCCTTTGCAAACTTACAACTGGTGAGACCGTTAGACTCAATGTCTTTGTCTAGATTTTCACCTGTGTATCTTGAATAAAGTAAGCCTCTGGATTTGTAAACCAATCATCCCTATCTCATCGAGAGAATTAGTCCGAAAACACTGTAAATAAATGAGAACTGCCTTGTAAAACTGATACCATTATGAATCTACAATAAAGTTGTAAAATCCAACAAACTCAAGTTATTATAATAATAGTTGCATTTCTTTATTAAATCAAATAAAATAGTAAAAATTAATGCTTTAGTCATATAATCAATCGAAATCAATCACACTTAACAAGGACCACCACAGGAAGGCACACTAGTTGTACTCGCTCTACTTGTTATATTATAGTATAAAGAGAAAAACCATTCAACTATAGACCTTGATTATGCAACTCTCTTGATGGCTGCTTTTTTTGTGTTTTTAGATAGGCGCTAGAAATAAAAAATGTACTACTTATGAGGAAGGAAGGTGGAAAAATATGTTGCATTGTGTCAAGATATCAAGGCGCAAGCAAATGTAAGAACGTCTATGCCTTTAGGACCACTTGATCTACCAT
Organism: Backusella psychrophila; assembly: GCA_024139485.1. Taxonomy (NCBI): domain Eukaryota; kingdom Fungi; phylum Mucoromycota; class Mucoromycetes; order Mucorales; family Backusellaceae; genus Backusella; species Backusella psychrophila. Next base: position 245 of record VCJK01001840.1, on the reverse strand, counting down.
CTGTCAAAGAAAACCACCGAATAGTTAAAAATGACGTCACTATTTTTTTTATAAATAATTTTTTTTGACAACATTTATTTTTCTCACTCTTTTATTTTCTTTAATAACAATAATGCCAACAGCAACAACAACAGCAACAATGTCAATAATAAGAGCAGTAACTACAACAAAAAACAGCAAAAACAATAATAGGAAAGTATGCTGATGTCTGCGCTTATTTTTACTGACTTGAATCTTCGTCATAG
>VCJK01001836.1:75959-108099 GCA_024139485.1 Backusella psychrophila | reverse complement strand
TTTTTTTTTTTTTTCTTTTCTCTCTCTTTTCTTTCCTTCTGTGTACATATCTAGATAAATCAAAGATATAAACCTTTTTCTTTTGGGTGATTTTATACCACATCTCCATTCCTCTTGCTCTACTTAATCAATATATTTGCATTCTTTGCCTTTTCCCTTTTAATAAACATACGGCTTGTGTGAATATAAAATCAAAATGACTGAAAACGAGGACTATTTGCTTCTATCTTCAGACATCTTTGGTAAAGACCATCTTCTATCCAATTTTTTACAAGATCAGCCTCAGCAATCCCCTATGATTGATACCAATTTCCCTTCGCCAGTTTCATCTACCGATTCAATCGACAGCCCTGAGACAACTAACAGCAATAATAACACTGATATCAGTAACAATAACAGCGCCATCTCCATTGACCCGTCAATCTTACAAAATCTCCCTATTTCTGTACTTCAATCTCTTGCTGCTATGTATCAGCAACAGGAAGCTCCTTCGGCCGAGTCTTTTGAACAGTTTGTTAAGTTTGAAGATGATAATAGCATCACACCGACCTGTGCAGCTACTGCTGCAATCGATCATAATGAAAACAACAGCGTTCCCACTCCAGTTATCCCAACACCAACTGCTTCAACTTCTGCATCAAGCAAAGCTAAAACATATCGCCCTCCGCGTCAATTAGAATGTCACAACTGTCACGTCACAAAAACACCACTCTGGCGCCGAACTCCGGACAGAGCACATTCTCTTTGTAATGCCTGTGGTTTGTATTATAAGCAGTATGGCACTCACAGACCTCTTCATGTTCGTCAAAAGCAACAGACTACAAAGCAATCACCTACAGCCGCTTCTTCTACAATAACCTCTCCCGTAACATCTAATGCTTCAGCGGTTGCTGCTGTTGAAGCCGCGGCCAACTTACTTCGCCCTCTTTTTAGTCAACCCTCTCCGCAAACGCAATCATCTCAGCAATGCAGCCTTTGCTCGCAAACTACAGTATCTTGGAAAAAGAGCGATGGTGGGGAGGTATATTGTGATACATGTTCATTACAAAGTAATAGTCCTGGACAAAAGCGTCGTCATGATGGTGTGGAAAGTTTGGATGATGATAATGAAGGCCAGCCACCAACTAAAGTGCAGGTTATTTCCCCCGAAATAATGGCCACCCCAGCTTTGTTCCCATCTGCTCCAACATTACCTCCTTCACCACCTCAGCAGCAAATTCAGCAACCCAACAACAGTGTAATGCAAACTAAAGAATGGACAGAGATTGACGATACTCGCTTCAAATCATTACTTAGCCGTATGAATACTCAACAAATGCACGGTTTCTTGGGTATGCTTGAACGAAGATGCTCGATCCTCCGATCCGTATTATTCCCACAACAGGAGTGATAAAACAAAACGTCCATCATTTACGCAAATTTTCACTTTGCCCTTGACAGAAACTCATTTGTCTCCTATGTATAGATATCCCCCCTTTTATTTTATTTTATTTCATTTGTTTGATATTTTTATGTGATCCCTCCACCCCCCGTTTCTTCAACTTTAAGAAACTTTGTATATGTTCAACACATTTTTTTTATTATATATTTATTTTTCAAAAATCAAAAAAACAATAGCATTATTCTCTACACTTTATACCGTTCAACACATCTTTTTTTTTTTCTCTTAATAAAAAAAACGACTTTTAATATTTAGCCTATTTGGCTTTTATTTTGAATCATCGGCTTTTTTAAAAGAATGTTGGAAAAACATAACAGTTTATATTTGAGGAAACTGGCATTCATTGTTGTTTACTATAAATAAAGCTGGTATGACAGAGACAGGAGCTTGTGGTCAGCATTTATAGGATGAGTTATATATTGTATGTTACGAGAAAGGGTTTTACTAAACTTTTGATACAAGAATTTTTTTTGATTATCTAGATCTCTTTTTAGGTTTACTCATTAAACTGTTTCTCCACTTCTTTTGTATTCAAAAGTAATTTGTTTTCGCTTTCATAGCATCCATACTTTAATATTTAAGTAATAGGGCTTTACTCTTTCTTTTTCTTTTCTGAATGACAGGAATCATATTACGAATCTAAGATCAAGTGCAAATAGTTCTTATATCTGCAAGTGATTTAAAGTCGCACATGCATAGATTTGTAAGCTTGACTTTTGTGTAGCACAAAGGCAAGATAACACATAAAAATAGATATGTAAATGCGTTTGTAACATGATGCACTTCTGTCGACCAACGTAATAATTAATCACACTTCAAGTGGCAACTATTTAACTTCTAATATTAGAGAAAAATGGATCAAATAATAGCCTGTCTATTTATTTTTTTTAGTTTTAGTGAACAAAGAGCAAAGATTAAGTGTAAAGCCTGAATCGCTAATAAGGCGGCACTCACAGATAAATTAAAATATTGAATTTAAAGGGAAGCTATCATGCTCTTCTTCTGGAAAACTATCGATCACAAGGTGGCATGCTATAACGACCAGATAATATGTAGATAAATAGAAAGCTAAAATTTATTTGTAGTAGAATCGATTAGATAATTTTCTGTTTTGAGAGGAAATAGTCATATTCAAATGTAGATGCTGCTGTGCTGTTTATAAATAAGATGTAAATAGTAGATAAAATCGAATTCGACTGATATAAAAACAAATCCTTTTAGAATACAATTTAATCGACCAATTCTCTATTAGCTTAATAATGGTAATGACAAACAACTCTGAAAGTCAAAAAGGGATTTTTTTACCTCATACCAGACTAGTAGGGTGATTTTATAAACATTTAGTAAAAAGTAAAATGGAAGAATATTAATACCTCTTGAGGTTTTTAGAAAAAAAAACATAGAAGTATTTGGTATTCTTTATTATATATAAGTTATTTTCATCTAAATGAGTTTGCAAAAATATGCTTATGGAATCCTGGTCTTTTCTTGGGGCTTCTAAAACATCTTTGTAAATGGCCCATTATGAAACCAAGTATCTCTGTTTATTTTATTTATTATTTTGAAACAAACAGAGTAATTCATGCAAGGATAGGAAACAAAAGAAATTTGAGTTTCTTTATTTACCATAATCGTATTTCACTGTTACATGTTCGCTAAGCAAGATAATACTATATATTTTTCAACAAGGCACTGTCTTTTTCAAGAAAATGAGAAAAAAAATCAAGCCAACGAGAAAAGGGAGACTAATTATTGAGAAAAGTTGATGAGAAAAAAAGCGAGTCAAGGAAGGTTTTAGTGTTAAACTAGGGCAACATATTAAAGGTGTTTTGTTTAAGTATTTTTTTTGGATATCAAAATGTAAATTGTTTATTCTTCCTTATTAGACTATGGTTTTGTTGTTCCAAGTACCAAAGTACATGATACTAATGCAAAGCGTTCACATGTTCCTAATGGATACTTTTCACTTTGGTAATTTGGTATTTGAAACAACAAAACCATAGTCTAATAAGGAAGTATAAATAATTTACATTTCAACAAATATCATGCCTTGATTAAAACTTAAATCTTCACTTTCCTCATTGATTTGAAATATTTTATCATTTCTAGAAAAGATAGTAGAGGACACCCTTCTACTTTTTGTTGTGAGTCACTAGCCCTTATTGATTGATATCTACTATTATAATATCTAAATAAATAATTGAATTCTCAACTATCTCAAGACTTATATGGGATCAATTAACACAGATAAATGGAAAAGGCAAAGAAGTGATCATAAGGACAAGCGAAATTGTAAAAAAAAAACCTAAATTGTAACTAACCGATATCATGAAGAAAGGAATTGTTCAATGAATGAAGCATTCAAAAACCGAAATATCTAAATAATCAAAATATCTAATACAACAAATGAGGAAGAAACATGGCACTCTAGAATAAGTAAGCATGAAACTTTGGCCCCAAAATGACAGTGCAGGTCATGATACATCTTGAAGAATAAAGTCTCATCTTGTCATATTTTCTTGTTTGTCTTGTTGATTTTGTTCTTCAAACACTATCTCTCTAATACCCTTTTCTATTATTAGTTTTTCATTAATATTGTATACAAATAAACTTTAAAATAATACCACATGTAAGCAATATGGAAATCACCACGACGTAAGTGCATATGTATATCAATGGTCACAAGAAATGTCTTACTAATTTACTTTGTTGTATAAAAATGACAAATTATGAATAATGATATCTACTGAATCTTTCTCGGTCATATTGGTCCATTGCTCTACCATACCAATCCTTATTGGAATGTATATAACATTACGGACCTTACTACATGGCTACCTATCTCTGTATTTGCTCACTGTCTGGTTAAAGTATACCTTGCATGCATGATATATTTCTCTTTTCTCAATTATTCCCTGCTTTTTCATATTTATTTATAATATTTTCTCATTAATTTGTATTTTTTTTCACGTTTTCTTGATCTAAGCAGTAGAAGCTATCAATAGTCGTTTATTGCCTGTGTCGAGGTATAGAAAAATCTAGATGCCCTATTTTATTTGTAATACAAAATCGAGAAAAATTTTAATACTTAAATGTCACAGCGGCTCTTCCGGTCTATTAGTTTTCACTTTACGGTTTTATCCGCTCTTAAACTCCATTACTTAATTACCACAGAATGATTACTTTTTTTCCCAGTTAATTGGTGGCATTACACATACACTATAAAGATATTGAGCAGCTTTAACATAATATATCCATAATGAATAGAGTAATATGAGCTCATTAGCAAAAACAATGGCGCATGCCTATTCGGGAAGAACGCCGTTTACCACAATGCTTTTATGCCATTATTTTATCTTGAAACCAAATGGGGATTTAAATGGTATCAACCGTATATCATCCATTGAGACAGAGTATCTACAGATCAAGTATACGATGCCAATTGGAAATGAACAAATTTGGAATACATTTGCTCTTATACCTTTCTCTAGACTGTGTCCTGCCTGAAGCACTTGGTGGCAGAACTGGAGAGTTTATGTTTAATAAAATAAATTAAATGAAGAACGAATGGCCGGGAAATAAACTGTCTCTTTATGAAGTAGTCTAGAGTTGTAAAAGAACTAGCATTGTTTAAATTCAAAGATAATACATCATTCAGTTTTTTTTTTGGTATTAGTTTCATCTTGGATTGATGACACACATACATTTAGCGTAACAATTTTTTAGGCTTTTGATTTTGTATCACCCTGGTTGGGAGTGGCGGATATGTTGATTTAATAGGCGACTCTAAATATAAAAACACTTGTTAAAATTATAAGCACTTTGATGCGTTTAAACAAAGTGGAAGGAGTATGATTAGAATGGAATGGGAAAAGAAGTCAAGTTCTTCTTTGGTAGCAATAAACAACTGCTTTGTTCTAATTCTGGAATGGTATTTAAAAGGCAAGTTAGTTTATGCACATGGTTTATCGTTCTTTGAAGAATATCGCTACAGCCCGTATCCTTATATATATGGCTTTGCTTTTTAAATTAAGAACTTTTAATTTGACCAAAATTTAATGCTGCATTATCTAATATCATTAGTGTTGAATATTCTTTAATTTCACTATTTTATTTTTTAATCCAGATTAAGAAACTAAGGATGATCTAATGCACCCAATAGATGTTTACAAGTTCCTGAAAGGTATGGCCAATAGGAGTATTTTCCATCACTCTTGATCACTATTGATATTGAGAATAAAAACCGAATGCGCTAAATACCAGTAGTATAGTGATGATTAGTGGATTAGCCATGATTTAGAAGAATTTTATCCTGTTTAAATGGAAGTGCCAAGTTTTGTTAATTTTAAACAAAGTACCACCACGTCTTCGATTATTGGTGATTAAACAGATCGAAATTATTCTATCAAAATCAACTGACTTATTCCTTTTTATTTATCAATCTTTTATTTATTTGGTTATTAAATAGAACAAATGTGATCGTCAAAAGAAAAACTTTAATGATAACATCCATCTTATCTTCTAAAAAAAGATCTGTGTTAAATGTCAGGGTCTGCAAGTCAAAAAGTCGAGAAATTTCAGAAAAAAAATATTATTTCGTTTATTTATGAGTATAAAAAAAGACTAAACTTTTTTGAGTATAAAAAAGTATAGAGAATCTTTTTGTTGGAAAAAAGATAATCTAAAGGTATGTGTTGAACATATACAAAAAGTTTCTTGGAAAAAAGACAACTTAAAAAAAAAAGAATATCAAACAAAGAGAAAGAAAAAAAAAAGAGATATCTATACAGAAAGAAAAAAAGAAAAAGAAAAATAGAATGCAAAATATTAAATTATGATTATTCCTGTTGAGGAAATAAGACGGACCGGAGGATGGCACATCGGCGTTCAAGCATACCCAAGAAACCATGCATTTGCTGAGTATTCATACGGCTGAGCAAGGATTTGAATCGGGTATCATCAATCTCTGCCCATTCTTTTGACTGCATAGCGCTTGACTGCTGTGGCTGGGGAGGGGTTGGTGGCAGCGCTGTTGGTGCGGCTGGAAATAAAGCGGGTATTTCGTGTGTGAAAGCAGGCTTTTTTGATACTCTCTCTAACGGGTCCTCAATATCCAACATGTTGTCCAAACTGTCATGACGACGTTTAAGCGAAATAGCAGGACTAACATCATTGTTTTGTTCAGCAACATTGGCATTTTCTTGGTGTTGACTGTATATATTGCAAGCATTACAGAGTATCTCTCCATCGCTATTTTTAGCCCATAAAGTATCAGTTTGGGAACAGCGAGAACAAGGGTGAGGAGAAAGAGGCTGGTATTGTTGTTGTCGGAGGAGAGGTCGAAGAAGATTAGCAGCAGCTTCAACAGCAGCAGCAGAAACATTAGGTGTAGCTAACATGGCGGTGTCGGGAGAAGTGGTGGAGGAAGGGATATTATTAGGCGATGATTGTTTTGGAGTTTGCTGCTGTTTCTGGCGAACGTGGAGAGGGCGATGGGTACCGTACTGTTTATAATACAAACCGCAAGCATTACAAAGAGAATGGGCTCGGTCAGGAGTTCGACGCCAGAGTGGTGTCTTTGTGACGTGACAATTATAACATTCTAATTGACGTGGAGGGCGATAAGCCTTTGGTTTACTGCTAGCGGAAGCTGGAGTAGTAGTGTTGGTCGGAGAGACGAGGGGAGAGGCATTGGAAGCACTTTTTGCCTCAGCAGTGCCATCACATACGATAGGAACGGTGGTAGTAGGTGAAATACTGTTGTCCTCTTCAAACTTAACGAACTGCTCAAAGGTCTCGGTCAAAGGATTATCATGATGCTGGTACATGGCAGCAAGGGATTGAAGAACAGCTATAGGAAGATTTTGTAAGACTGCTGGATCAATCGAAACACCACTACTATTGTTATGACTATCTTTACTGCTGCTAGGTTGAAGGCCGATTACTTCAGGGCTGTCAAGTGAATCGGTCGAAGAAGCAGGCGACGGAAAGTTGGTATCAACAAAAGGTGATTGCTGTGTTTGATCCTGCATGAAATTTGAAAGCTGATCTTTTTCAAAGATATCCGAAGTCGACATGAGTAAGTAGTCGTCAGTTTCGACCATTTATACTTTTTTGGGGTACTTTATTAACGCACAGCGTTATTATTTATAGTCAATAGAAAGAAAAAATTGCAACTAATGCAAAAGCAGTGATTGAATATAGAAAGGGATCGTTGAAGACGCGTAAGGTCAACTAAGCAAAGAAGCCTTTTAGTGTATTGATGTATATCTTTGATTTATCAAATATATATAATGAAAAAGAAAAAAGAAAAGAAAAAGAAAAGAGATAAAACTGAATATGGAAAAACAAAATGCCATACTTATATGTTTTTAGTCGGAGGAGCTTTTTTTAAGCAGCGAACACAGACCTGACGAACCCGAGCAGGCCATTAGCAAGTCCAGATTAGTTTTATCCTCACACCATCAATGTATACACACGTCTTTTTAAACACTGTTTTATTTATATGAAATTGAAACGGTAAATATATTTATATCTAATATGAAAATACGGGATGATGTTCATAACATGAAAATTATATCATGTGAAGATTCAATAAGACATCCTTTCCGATTTTTTTTTTTTTTGGATTCATATTCTGTGCAACATGCTAGAACCATGGGGGCTTTTCTTCTTTGAGATATATTAGAAAAATGAAATAATGTTGGTTTATAATATAAGAATACAGTATAAACCAAGGGGCATATCCTAATAGTATGTAAATATCTTTTAATATTGTTATATATCCTTCTTTTTCAATTAATTAACCCGTTGATAAAGCTGCTGTCATTTATAAGAAATAAGAAATTGGGGGCTTGCTCTGGTATCAGATGGAAATGAGTCACAGTACAGAGGCTTATAACTCCAGGCGCATTTTCTTGTATACAAAATGTAGAGCAGTTTGATTGGTGCGGGATAAAAAATCTCACTGCTTGTTTTGTTCATGAGACACACAACTCATCCCTTATCGACCCAATCGTAATATCAGATTATCTTTGTTCAAAAAAAAAAACAAAAAAGGTGGAGAGCTTGTGCTACCAAAGTTGTTGTAGAAATTACACAAAAACCACCGAGTTCATGTAAATGTTGATCCTATCCTGCCTATTAGTAAAGTCTTTGTATTTTAACTAACTCTTGAAGTTTTAACTATGGTAGAGAAAGTATTTCCTGAAATCAAAAGTTAGAGTAATCTGCTTTAAAAACCTTTACATATGTAAATATAATTAATATTTAGAAAGGTGGACGATAAAATTGGCAATGTGCTTTTAACTGAAAAGAGAAGGTTTTAAAGTTTGAATGTGTGACAATGAAATTTCATATTAGAAAACCAAATTTGGTTTTTGAAAACTGCACAGACTTGCTGGTATGAAAACAAGTGCAGCAAAAATGAAATCTAATCAAATAAAATAAATTCTAAAATTACTTGGTTATGCTTTTTTTTTATGTTCTGTCTATAGTAAAGGTAAAAAATCGACTACAAAAAAAAAAGAGAAGCATATTAGATACATGTACAACACTATGACTAACATCTATAAATCATGTATAATAAGCAGCGGTGTTTTCTTCAAGTTGAGTTGCGGAGTCATTAGCGAATTCATTAAAATAATTGGTCTGTGGTGTATAATAGTGCTATGGCGTAATTTGTTATATCATGATGAGAGATGCTTCAACAAAACCACAATGAAGGTCATATACCCAAAATGGATGCTGATTTAGCACCATTTTCCTTTTCATCGACTAAGGTCTGTGCTTACTGTTCTATTTTCGCTCGAATGATAATAAAAGAATCAGGAAGATGACCGCTTTTTATACACATTCTACAAAGTAAATTCTTAAGAGTATTATTGTACCTCCTCATACATGATGACTTTTATACTTTATGTATAATTTGCTTTTAACGAGTGAGCTATAAACATGAGTGAATATAATATCCGATTCTCCGCTTTCTATGAAAATATAAGTGGACAATTATACGAGAATAATCGCGTGTTGATGGCATCGTCTGCTGATAGTATGCTGTTTAAAAATAGTTTGTAAAAATGATATTCAGGCACATAAACTTGACTGGTTTTAAATGATCTTGTCAAATCACCGTTGATTATTGACACACCTTTTTTCTCTTTTTCTTTTTGCTACTTTTGCTTGCATGATTGTTTTATCATTTTTGTATATCAAACAGAAGATGAGGCTCTATAAACAAATTAGAAAGAATAGAAATAATTGCGATTCAAGATGAAATAAACTTAAAAAACCGACATAAGCACAGAAAGTAAAAAGTAGAAGGAGAGAGAAAAAGAGAAGAGAAAAGATGAAAATATGAATAGTAAAGAGTATAAATACTTTTTCTCTCTCTTAAAGATGCACAAAATATGCAGACTAAATCTCATCTAAGATCCGTCTACTGATGATCAGTAGTGAGACTGTCCATCAACCCTTCACATCCAATTTCATTTATGTAAAACCGTCACAAGTCATGAATCAATTTGGCATAAAGATGGCCTTTTTATTGATAAAAAAATACAGGACATTTATTATACTTATTTCCAGTTGGCACAGATTTCTTTTACTCTAATGTTAAGTGGCTCTTTGTATGACTCATAGGCCAATGGTATACATACATATACATTTTTTTTCACCTAGTGTTAAGCTGTAATTGCCACTGTAGCGATGCTTCTAACATGCAAGCACCAATTTGAAAGTCATGATTCACTTTTATACACTAAAGACTATTCCTTTTACTAAGCCATTGTAGTAATAAAAGTCCATAAATACGAATCATCTGTATTGTACATGTAATAACCTTGTGTTTTGATATGTAACTATTTCAATGTAAATTTAACTCAAAGTAAAAAAAAAAAAGCAGTTGCTGAATTTGATGAGGAAGGTATCACAAAATGACGTTATTTTTAAAAAAAATAAAAATTGATCCAGAACGACGTTTGATTTCACATGCGCTGTAAAAAAAAGTTATTGTTTTAACCTTATCAATTGTTGCTAAGCAGCAAAATGCAAAGATTCAATTCATTTGTTGGTTAGGAAAGTAAGTTTGATATTTGTGCCTTTCTAATTAAAAAAGTGGCTTGGTTTTATAAAGTAGTGCACAGATCATCTAGAAAATATAAAAGTGCAACAATGGCAATATTAATCCAAACAATATAAAACATTAAAACTTTATGACTTTGCTACTCTCTTTGATGAAGATGACAATACACCATGTTTATTCCGTTACGTGGTATTTATATGCAATCGTTAAAGTGAGTAAAATGGGACCGTACGTGACTTGATTTCCTCTTTTTTTAAAAAATGAACAAGTAATGATGGATGCTAAACCTTTTTTTTTTCCTCCTTCCCCTCTCTCCAAGTATCCCATTTTATTCTTGTTTCTTTTTAAATAAAAAAAGAAAAAAATAAAGAGGGTATAAAAAAAAGAAAACCATCGAAAAACGAGAGATATGGCTAGTACAACCGAACATATACACAGCGGCACAGTTGGTGAGCCTCAACAGCTTGAGGTTCCTGCTTTTTTAGGCATGACCGAACAGCAGTCTCGTCTTTTGGTTGCTTTGTATAATGAAACAGATCCCGAATTTGCAAAGCAAATGCCAACTGCATTGCCAATTGCTGCCCAGCAATTGTCTGTCGAATTCGAAAAGCGCAATAGCGTCGGAATGAAGGTAAAAATAATAATTATAAAAAGACAGCTGTCATATTTTATTATTTATTTACATGAAAATATTTACTTTATTTAGCTTGAGCGTGCCAATATCCGCTGGGGCGATGAATACAAGTTGTTTGACGATGTTCAGCGTGAAGCCGTGGAGCGTTTATCCAAGACCGACATGGACATTGACAAGGCAGCTTCTGATCTCAAGTTTGGAGAAGAGGATTCAAGTTGCACGATTCATGACTTGCTGCTGGGTAGTTTGTTGTATGGTGGAATTCGTAAGGAGCCCTCGGGACCCGATGACCGTGCCAGCATGAGTCCTGTTGCCAGCCCCAACTTTCAAGGTGCAAAGCGTCTCTTGGAGCGTGCATTTGAAAAGAGCTATACAATGGCTGCTGTTCAAATCGGTTCTTTCTATATTCAGGAGGAAAAATTGGCTGCTGGAAAGAATTTAAACGGCGATCCCAAGGAACTCGCTTTTGAATGGTATAAGAAGGCTGCTGATTTAGGCAATCCCGTAATGCATCATTTTTTTAACATATTCAAATTCAATGCATTTTACATGTATATTTATATATTAATATTAAAATTTATAATACTTAGATGGCCTGTCATAAGATTGGTTTCTTTTATGAAAACGGTATTGGAAGTGAAAAGAGCATCAAGAACGCTATCGAGTACTATGAAAAGAGCTTTGAACAAGGTGAGTTATTTATAGTTGTAATTGTATACATCAACTAATAATACTAATAATACTGATAATACTAATAATAGGCTACCCTGATTCTGCCCACAATCTTGGTTTGATCTACCAAGGCTATTCTAATGAAACAATGGCTTTCAAGAACATCAAGAAATCCATTGAATACTTTGAACGCGCCAAGCAATGGAAATACTCCCCTTCCTGCAACGCACGTAAGTTGATGATTAAAATATATTGTTATTTTAATATAGTAGAATTCACCATTGTGTCTAGTTGGTAGAATGTATTTGCTTATGTCCAAGAATAACGAACTGGCCAATGAAGCTGGTAACCCTGGCAGCGAACCTGAAGATTATATTGTTACCGGTATTGAATTGATGGAGGTAAAGTATAGTATATATAATATAGTGCCTTGTTACTAATATCAATACAAATAAGGATGCTGCTAATAATGGCGATGCTGACGCCATGATGATGTTGGGCTTGATTTTTGGCTCCAAAGATTATGGACTTTACGATATGGACAAGGCACAAAACTACATGGAACTTGCACTTGTTCGTGGTGACCTTGAAGCCTATAATTATCTAGTCCGTATTCTTAGAGCCAAATTAGCTGCTCGCGTTGCCCTCGAGAATGAGAATATGGAGAATTTTGAAAAATTGAGTCAACAAGATAAAGAAAAGCTGATTCGCCAGCTTGCAAAGGAAGCAGCCCCCGAAAGCACCTCGCATCATCAATGTGCCAACATCAATTGCGATAAAAAGGAGGTTGAACCTGGATTGTTTAAACGTTGCGGAAGATGTCAACGTGTTTCTTATTGTTCTCGTGATTGTCAAAAGGAGCATTGGAAGTTGGGACACAAAGCTGTTTGTAAAACACAAACACAGCAACAAGACCAACAGCAAAATCAATAAATCATGTTAAATAATCAACTTGGGATAATTCGTATATACCACTCACAAAAAAAACAAGTAAAAAGAATAAATAAGATTTTTTTATCAACAGATTTGAAATATACAAATAGAGACATATTTTATTATTACTGCTATATTTACAAACAAAATGATACTATTATTATCATTAATATGATTCTGATGAAGTTGGTTCTGGTGATGTTTCTGACTGACAATCAATAGAAGTGTCACCGTCGCTATCCAAAGATATTTCACTGTCATTGTTATGAGCGGTATTTACACCATTATTGGTCTTGCTTTGTATGATAAATCTACACTGCCTAATCGCTTTTGTTAATGCATACTTTATTGCTTCCGCTCTGTTCCATTCTTTTAATAATTCATCATAAAATGATAATATACTCTCTCGTCGCATCGGTTCTTTTGACTCCAAATTTTTCAATACAATTAAGAGGGCATTGCACATTTGGTGGAATCGGTTAAAAGATTCTCCTAAATAAGTATCGACTTGGCTGGCAAAATCAAGCCTGTTGATGTTATAAAAAGGCTGTTTCTGGTCTATTGTGAGTGTAGGCATTACTTTCATGCTAAACGTATCGAGTTCGTTTACTATCGCTTTTGCTTTATATAAACATCGAGTAAAGTCTATAAGGCAACGATCACTTGTTGATAGTGTGGATGTCATATAAGAAGGTCTTGTTGGTGTTGTTGTTTCTGTTTCTGTTGGTGTTGTTGCTAATGGTGGTAGTGACGGCAATGGCGATGAAATGATCATGTTTTTGTTGGAGATTTTAAACTGTGAATAAAAGAAAGAGTGAATAGGCGCGGGGGTCGTTTCTTTTCAAAAATAAACATTTTTTTTCTACCTTTTAAATATTTATCTGGTTTTTCATTCTGATAAAATAAAGAAATAAAGAAGGAAGGGAAGAAAGAAGAAAGAAAGAAAGAAAGAAAAAGACTAAATAAGAAGGGGGGAGATTTTTACGTATGATGTTATTAAATCATGTTACAAATGCTTTTTTTATATTTATGTGTGGTTTAATGTTTTTCATTATTGCACAAACTTTTTCCAAGAACACTTTGGAAGAAAAATTATATTTTTTTATTTTTTAATAAACTTAAGATTTGTTCTTTATTGTTCTTCGTCACTTCTATTTTTGGCAATAGACTAATTCTGTTTTTACTTGAACACAATAAATGCCATCATTATTTTCTATTAAAACAAATAGTAGTCATTTAAGTACTAAGGCATCTTGAATGCTAAAATAAAATCTTATTCATGTGCTACACTTTGACGCTCTTGATGTTTTCGACCATTTTTGTTTATAGAATAAAATCGTGTTGTTGAATTGAATGATTTAACTGAATACAGCGCCTCCTTAAACCTTCCCAGAATAAGGGCTTTAGGCCTTATTTGTTGGAGACATAAAAAAAATTGACTTTGTAAAAAATAAAAATAATACAAAATCTCTTTGGTCGTGTAGAAATTTATTACTATTTTTAAAAAAAAATACAAAGAAATCTAGCAACGGCTTTTAAGAATTTCTGCATAAAACCAGAACAAATGGCCATTCTACTTGTAAAGTCTGTTCCTTGTCAGTCAAGTTTAGGACCTTCATAATATCTTCAGTCATGGTATCGATGGGGTCAATGTCAGAGTCTTTCAATGTCTTTGAAAAGTTGGTGTAGGCAGAGGATGTCTTCATATAATCATTGAACTTTTGAACAGTCATGGTTGCCTCCAAAAGAGACCCATCCACGGGTTGGCTAATGTTGGTGATGTCAAGTTTTTTAGGTGTAATATACCAATATTGTTCATCAAAAGGGAATTGTATGTCTCGGTACAAGTTTTCAATATATTTGATCTTCTCATCCACGTAATGCTCGTGAAGTTTATTATTAGCAGCAGAAACAATGGAACTGGCTTCATCGTTATCTTTAATCAATCCATAATAGTAACTAAAAATAGCTAGTGTTCCAGATGGCTTGAGAACTCTCTTGGCTTCTTTAAAGAATGCTTCGTGGTCAAACCAATGGAACGCAGTAGCTGAGGTGATCATGTCAACCGAATTATCTTGGAATGCTGATAAATCTTCGGCTTTTCCTACTTTGTAAGTTATATTGTCGCGTTTGATTGCACTTTCAACCATCTGAGGGAGATAGTCGATACCAACAACTTGCTTGAATTTATCAGCAAGTATTGAAGCGACCTGTCCAGTACCAGTACCATCGTCAATAGCAAGATCAAAACCAGTTTGGTGAAAGTCATAGATAATAGAGAACAGCTTATCAGAGTAGGAGGGTCTGAACTTGGAGTAATTGTTGCCTTTGTAATTTATTTTGTAATCGGAATCAGACATTTTCTTATAGTTTTGCTTTGTTTGGAGAATTTGTATTTAATATATATATATGTTTTTTTTAAAAGAAAAACATCGCTTATTTATATATTTTCATGCTGATTGAAACAGATTCTATTTTCGGTAATCCATTTCAAACGAAAAGCGGGGAATAAAGAAATAGTCTATGGTTTATCTTTTTGTTTACAAAAATAGGGATGAAGAAAGAGAAAAATGATATTAAGTAATACTAGTTTTCATCATTGCATGAAGCAATTTAAATATCTCTCTTTCTCTAAAGATTGAAAAACTACATCACTTTAGGATGGCTTATCAATACAATTTATTCTAATTGGAATACTATTAATAAACTGATCAACAAAAAGCTTGAAGATTAATCTTAAAACGTTTATTAGCTTTTTTAAGATCAAGATCAAGATCAAGATAGAATTCACGTGCCCTAGCAGTTTTTAAAAGTTCATGTAATTTCAAATTCAGTTACTTTTTTCATTCCTTTGGTGATGGTACATCTTGGTATTTCGCGTCAAATTCAGTTTTGCTTTGAAAAAAACGATCAAAGAAATAACCTTTACCAAAGATGAGAATTAAAATGAAAAATGAAATGCATGTTTTCAAGGATTCTTTATTATTACAACTCCTTTCATGTAAGCGTATGAATCAAAAAGATAACTTTTAATGAAATAAAGAGGGTCAAACGTCTTGCTCAAATGTTTTGTATCTGTGGCAAAATACCACTTATTTACGACTGTTAATTATAATTATAAATAAAATCAATATAAATTGACTATGCGATAACTAAGAATTTATATAAAAATCCCATAATCTTGACTTATTTTTGAAATAACAACCAATAAATTGACCACACCTGATTCTCTTTCCAGCAAAGATAAAAAGAACAGACTCTGATGTTGACCCCATCGACACCATGACCGACGTTGTAAACAAGACATATGTTTAGTACCTGTCGAGTTGCATCCATTCCAACATTCATCTCCCGTTTGTCAACCACACTACTGTGTAAAACGCATTTATCAAACAAATACGAAAAACACCCAATTCACGATGCCGCACCAACATCCACTCTACGAGCACACATATATATAATTTGAACGCGCAACGGTTCTCTCTTTTTGCTTATTGCTTTTTTCAATGCATTTCTAACAAGTTATTTTTATATATATAATAATAATAAAAAACATAATTGCATAATATGGACAAACAAGATTTTTATATGACTACCGCTACTGTCCTCCCATGGCTTGCATTTTTTCGCCAACTTTCATATTGACTTCAATAAATTTCGCAACACAAAGATCGATACATGAAGTCTCTCCAGAAGCTAACTCGGAATCCTTATATTTAGTAGAGATGCACTTCTTGTGGCATGATTCGGTAATTCTATATAGGTCATTTCACTGTTAACGTGTGTTTATTCGATTCGGTTGATATTCAAGTTAATACCTGTTGAATAAATCAGTAGTCATTTCAAGCTCTTGTTCAGCCATTGCAATGTTTTGAGGGTTAATAGCACCCTGAGCCTGCATATTTCTTCCACCACCAAAGAATGACATGTTGAACTTTTATTAAATATAAAAAATATTAAGTATAAAATAGAAAGTAGGGGGTCTCCTGCACTGTCAACCTACAAATCCCATTTTGTGACTTTTGTGACTTTCTTTTTCCTTACAATTTTTGTTGTTCTAGTTCATTTGTTCTTCTTTACCTTTATACATAAGGCAAGAATTGAGCGTTAAAAAGATAAAGTGACAGATTAATAGACGCGAACAAAGAGCTTGTACCAGATCGAGATTATTCAGTGCGTAATGACTTGCTTCTTGATTTTATAAATCGAGGAAAAGTTTACTGGAGGTATTTACTATCCAAGAAAATGAGAATAAAATGAAATCTACATAAACTCTTGTGTCCTCTGGTTGTTTTCTGTACTTTTCTTAATTATTGCTTTTTATTTCTCAAAATTTTTCCTCCATTTTCTCCATTTCTTTAATAAAACAGTAATAACGACCTTAAATTCTTTCAAGAAGCGGAAGCATGCACAAATATCCACCAGCCTGACTGTAAGTGTGTTTACATAAGGCTGTGCTCGCATAAAAACATAAATCTTGAAAAGGTTATACAAATAAACAAATATGTCGGAAATGAAACCTACTCCATTAAAGTACCCTACTCTGGAGAGTGTAGCATTTCACAAAGCAACCTGATGTCATACCATGAAAAAGTTATCTTTTTCAAAAGCTATTTTGTTTACCTAATATTGCCATTCACACTCAAACAAAGTATAAATAAAAATAGAAGGAAAGAGATAGCCTATTACTGAAAATAGTGTCAGATTAGAATAGGTGTCATGTCAAACAGATAAACATCCTTCCCCTCTTTTCCTAAATAAAGTAAAGATCCGAACATGAATGTTATCACACAAGTACATCAGAAAGCAATCAATCGATGGGTGATCTTCAGCATACGTTCGAATCAATATGGGAAAAGAAAGAAACATTCAATAGCCAATTAAAACGAAATCCATCGAATATTTCGTCACAAGGTTAAAATAACCCGAACATAATCATTCGAGCATTTTCTCGTCATATCTTTGTTTCCTTTTCCCTTTCTCTCTCTCTCTCTCTCTCTCTCTCTCTCTCATCTTATTTTTTATTTTGCCATTTCTTTCTTTATTGTTATTGATCATTAAAAAACAAATACAGAAGAAAATAATATGAAATTACTATGAATAAAATCGACTTGAAAGATATAAATACTCAGCAGCATATTCTTGATGATATCATTTCTGATTGGAGATTCGGTATACGACCTTGTGGTGAACTTGCAAAAAGTCCTTATTTATCTAAACAGTTCCGACCTGACTTTTCAGTAGCCAGACCATTTAAAAAAGAAGTTACCAATGTCGCAACGGATACTGATTGGACTCAAAACTTGATTAAATCCGGTGTATATGAAAAATGGGATGGAATAACCATGAATTCTCTTACTGTTACCCGATCTTTATTTGAAGCAAGTGAACAGAAAACTCATTACCAAATCGAATGCACCCCTTTTATGGTCATCAATCTATTCAACTCAAAAGGAGTGACGGATGAACTAAACCAAAAACTAAAGACTATCGAGAGTCAACACGATGCCGTAAAAAACTGCAGAGAAACTTGGAAGAAGCTTCGATTATTTTTTGAAGAATATGGTTTTTTGTGGCCAGAAGTAATAATTATAGGTAAATGTTTTCTTTCATCACTTTAGTGAGAGTATTTTAGTAATAATTTTATTATTTAATAGGACACAAACAGCTCACTCTTTTGGAAAGGCCTGGTGCCTGTGAAACGAATGACAAGAACTTTAATGTAATGATCTATGAGCAAAACAATCTGACATCAATTTTATTGACAAATATATATTTTTTATATATATATACATCGCTTTGATACTTTTATTCTTTAATATCAAGTCGCTATATTCGCTCGATGGTTCATTCACATATGACTCTATAAAAACGTGGTCCATCATAAAAAGGAAGAATCTAAGGCCGATTTTTGAGTTCTTGCCGAAATTCAAGACATTCATTTTAAAAATCTTTAAATCCCAATATCGCCATCTAAAATTAAGCGCACCTGTCTGTTGGGACCAGCAATTCAAGTTAAAAAATATGCACTCTAGTCATTATTTAACCCGTCATGAGGATAAAGAAGAGTTCGAGCCATCTTTGTGTAAAGACCGTTCCGACGATCATTGTGTATGGAGTTTTCAGAAACCGACGCTTTATCACCGAAAGTTATCTGAGGTCTTACAAGGCAGCGAGGATGTCTTTCTGTGCACCCCAAAATATCAAGTACCTGAAATAGAGCATCTGGTTCTTACTAGCGAAGGACCTGAAACTGATGTGCACGAAATTCACCATGTTCATTTGAGCTTGGATTTTCACGAAAAAGCAAACGAGTGGATGCTTGAAACCAAAAGATCAAAGAGTAAAAACCAGAAGCACACAGACAAAAGCCTAGATGATGTCATCAGTAATTTTGAATGCGTTTTAGATGGTGACAAAATCATGTTACGGCAGAGTCAAGTTTATCTCAGCACCAACGAATCAATGTTTGACAATATAAGGTCTTTTAGACACGAGTTGGCTCCACGCATGCGGAAACAAATTACACATATAACATCATCAAATCATGGAAAACACAAACCTTTACAAACATCAAAAAGCTGTATACTACCAGGAAAAAATTATGAAAAGTTTTGTACACACTCTGCTCGTCGTTGTGGGTCTCATCTAATGGTGAAAAAACCTATCATTCACCTACGCAGCGAAAATATTTGGAAAATTGAAGTAGAAAAATGTCAGCAAAGCAAATCTCTGGAACTATCGGATCAATCCAACTTTAACACTGGTCACAATTTGGAAATACGCGATGTAACTAATCAATTTGTGGAAAATAGCTTTCAAACAAATATCATTCCATCTAATGTGAAACTATCATCGTTGCCTGGGTCCATGACAGCCATCAGGTCTGGTTTAGATTTAACTTCCCAAAGGCTTAATAAAGCATCACAAATAACTTACGACCAGGAAAGTGTCTCTAGTTCAGATTCTGAAATTTGGAACGAAGCTCAATCAATCGCATCAGGACCGGATACATCCCACATAGAAACTACTCCGTCAAACAAACAAAATGATAACAAGAACATACAATCCGATTTAACAGATGCCCAGGTTTATCAAAAGCATGTGGAAAAATACCTTAGAAAAAATTCAGATTCAATTTTATACACACAGTCATCGTCAATGGGAACCTATATCAATGAGGAGGACGAAGGCATATATACTCAGGAGCCATATGAAAATGAAACTACATCGGTAAAAACCCAAAAGAAAAGGATGAAGTTACTACTCGGATTAGGTAAAAAGCGTGTTAAAAAGAATACCCTCTTTGTTTACTTGAGAAGGGCCACGTTAACATCTTACGTACCCAATATTTCAAAGCAATCTTTTAAAAAATCAAAATCTAATAAATCAGCGACTTAAATCCCATTTGTCATTATCATTAAAATACTAATCGGATATGCTATATGCACTACCAAAAGCATCGCATTCGCTACTATCAGTAATAAAAAAATGGTTTATGATTCTAAAAAATCATGCTTTGATGGATTGTTACACGCATTTAATAAAAATAAATATTAGAAAATGTAACCAAAATATTTTGAATAATCATTAGCATGTATTTTGTTTATTAGAAAAGAAGACATATTATAATAAATTACAAAGAGGGGGAATTTTTTTCGGTTTTTGTTTTGTTTTTATAGGGCAATATGCCCAATATTCCGGATATTTGATATATTTTCTTTAGAGAAAAAGATTAAGAAAATAAGGATTGAATGAAATCTAGAATTAAATAAGGTGTGTAATAATATCAATTCAGAAAAATACAAGATGGAACCCTAATTAGCGTTGAGAGATTGCTGATAGACAAGCTCGCTATATGTGCCATTTAGTTTGAGAAGTTCCCAATGAGTACCTTGCTCAATCACTTGTCCATTTTTGACAACACAGATTAGATCGGCGTTCTATTTATAAATGTAAAAAAAGTTGAATAATTTGCTTCTCTTTTTTCTTCATTTTCAATATTTCTTTACCTGAATGGTAGAAAGACGATGAGCAATGGTAATGGTAGTTCTTCCACCTTCTTCCAAAATATTATCAATAGCTCGTTGCACCAATTTTTCAGATTCACTGTCTAAAGCTGATGTGGCTTCATCAAGCAACAGAATCTTGGGCTTACGAATCAATGCACGAGCAATAGCAATACGTTGTTTCTGGCCGCCAGACAATTGAGAACCCTTATCTCCAACTCTTGTATCGTATCCTTTTGGAAGACTGGTAATAAACTTATGAATATTGGAAGCCTTTGCAGCATTTTCAACATCTTCTTGTGTGACCTCAACACCATCATCCACACCAAATCTAATGTTTTCACCAATTGTCATATCAAATAAAACTGGTTCCTGACCAACAAGTGCCATATGACTACGTATATTGTTGAGAGAATAACTGGCTACATTATGATCATCGACTCGAATAGAACCACTTGATGGATCGTACCATCTTTGGAGCATACCAATTGTTGTAGATTTACCACATCCAGAAGGACCTACCAAAGCAATAGTTGTACCAGCTTTACCATGCAAATTGAAGTCACCATTGAAAACGGCAATATCAGGACGGGCAGGGTAGCGGAAAGTAACGTTTTCAAAGTCAATCTCTCCTTTAACTTGGCTGCGGTTGGGCTCAATGCCTTCAAGATCAGGGTCAATTTTAGGCTGGCGTTCAAGAATTTCAAAAGCAGCAATAGCAGAATATTTAGCCTTTGCGAATGCTAAGGAAAATCAACATGACATAACTTAGAAACTGTTGCTATAATAATACAAATAGTAACCATATTGAACTTACTTGTTGTAAAAACAGAGCCTCTACCAACACCTTGAGCAGTAATCATAATTGCCATCATACAAGTAAACATATTTTGGAAAGGAAGACCTCTTTCTTTAACGAGACGAACACCAGCATAAAAGGCAACAGCGTTAGCATAAAGAGTGATACCTTGATGAAGAGAGTAACCAATGGATGCTGTGTAAGCTTTATTTACAGCAAGACGATGAGGACGGTCAGTGGCTTTGTAGTATCTGTCTTCGAAATAGCTTTGCTTATTAAGAGCAGCGACTGTACGGATTTCTTTAATGGCTTCACCAGCAACTTCACCACTTTGTTCATTGGCTTTCTTTGTTTTGTCTTCAAAACCACGGTGAATCTTGGATTCATAACCAGTTGCAAAAACAATGAAAGGAGTCATTAGAAGAATGATCAAAGTAAGTAACCAACTGTTAACAAAGGCGATAACCAAACCTATAAAAAAGCATCAACATGATGGGTTAATAATTATAATCACATATACATAACATTATTAAATATTTACCAACGATAGCAGTGACAGTGATCTGAGTAATATCTCCCCATGTTTTAGTGACCAATTCATTGACATTTTTGGAGTCAATAGCAAGCTTAGATGTTAAGGCACCGAGAGAGTTATCTTCATCATCATAGAATCCTACTTCCTGTCTCATAAATGCACGGAAGACGTAGCTACGGAGGCGTCTAGTATAGCGTTCACCGGCAACTTCGAAAGAAATAACCTGGGTAGCAAAGGCTACAAAAGCAACGATACCAATAATAACAAAAAGGAAAGCATAGAGATTGGAACCACTCATTGGGCCAGGAGGAGGAGCAGTTACATCAACAAGACTGACAGTAACTTTAGAAAAGATGAGAGCAAAACATGGGAATACTGCACCGGCAACAGCAGCACCTCCTACACCAGTAATTAATAATGGCCACTCGGGTCTCATTTGTTGCAAAACCTTTCCAAGAGGAGCTCCTTGCTTCATAGCTTCTGCACGTTCTTCCTTTTCCTTACGGCGTTTGAGCTCGTAGGCATCTACTGATGCACGACTGGTGGTACGGAAGAGATCAATAGTAGTATCCTTTTCATTTGTATTTCCTTCAGCTATACGTTTCTTTTCTACTTCAATTTCTTGTTGTTCACGTTTCAAGAGTTCTTCAGTGTTCAATTCATCTACTTCACTACCATTCTGTCTGGTAGCAATTTCTTGCTTTCTAACCAAGTCAGCATAGACACCATTCTGGGCAAGTAGTTCATTATGAGTTCCCTGTTCAACTAAATCACCTTGCTGCATGACAACAATAAGATCAGCATTACGGATAGTAGATAAACGATGAGCAATAACAATGGTAGTACGATTAGCAGAGGCAGCATCTAATGCTTGCTGTACCAAACGCTCAGATTGAGTATCTAAAGCAGAGGTAGCCTAAAAGAAAGTGTATGTATTAATAAAATACGTATGCATAAAGATAAATATAAGTATTGAATAATTTACCTCATCTAACAAAAGAATTGAAGGGTTTTTAAGGATAGCACGAGCAATAGCAATACGTTGTTTTTGACCACCAGAAAGCATACCGCCATGTTCACCAACAAGTGTTTCATAGCCATCAGGAAGTTGAGAGACAAAGGAATGACAGTTTGCTTTCTTGCAAGCATCAACAATCTCATCATTAGTGACTTCACCTTCAATACCCATAAGTAAGTTTTGCTTAATACTCATATTAAACAAGACAGGTTCCTGACTCACAACACCAATTTGTTGACGAACCCAAGCAACATTATACTCCTTCAAATTGTGACCATCAAAGTAGACAGAACCTTCATTTGGGTCATAGAATCTTTGAATAAGCTGAACTGTGGTAGATTTACCTGATCCAGAGGGACCAACAAATGCAACGGTCATACCAGGACTGATTTTAATATTAAGCTTCTTCAAGATGGTAATGTCTGGGCGAGTAGGGTACTTGAAATTAACATCGCGGAATTCAATGTTTCCAATTACCTTATCGGGAATCAAACCTTCCTTGGAGTCAGGGTCAATATCTGGGATACGATCAATGGTAGCATAAATTTTATGAGCGGCACCAGCAGCACTAGATACAGCCGACAAATTAGGAGGCAACATCAAAAGAGAGATAGCACCAATAATCATCGCAAAGAAAACGACAAGTACAACATCACCTGCAATTTTTCCTGAGCGAGTAAGAACGCCACCATACCAGAATGATAGACCATAAGTACAGAAAAGAATAAACATAAAACCACCAAAGCCAAAACCGATAATCAAGCCACGTATGATACCAGTTTTCATTGCCTTTTCAAGTCTTTCTTCATAGCGTTTAGAGAATCTTTCCTGAAGAGTAAAGGAGTAAACAGTACGAATACCAGAGAACACTTGCTCAGCAACAGAACCAGCTTCAGCGTATGCGTCCTGAGTCTTGAGGGTATATTTGGTAATAAAGAAACCCATACATCCACCAACAAGAATCATGATGGGTAATGTAGCCAACATGATAACAGCAAGCCTCCAGCCCTTGATGAATGCCACCACAAATCCAGAAATAAACTGACCAGCGGCAGTTACCATCAAGCCAAACTTTTCAGAGATACCATCTTGAATAAGTTGAGTGTCTGTTGCAAGACGAGTGGTAAGAGATCCTTCTTCTGCTTTGTCGAACCATCCCATATCTTGTCGAAGAATAGCATGAACATATTTATTACGAATGCGACGAACCTGGTTTTCTCCCGTCATGACCCAGAAGCAGTTTGCAATATAAGCGCCTACCAACACACCAGTGCCCATGTAGACAAATATATAGATAAGCGGTAAAACATCTTCAACTAAATGGTCATAATTTCCAGAGGTAAAGGTAGTACCCATTGTCTTTAAGAAGCTACCAAAGAAGATAATTGATACGGGTTGCAATGCACCAATACCCGCAGAGCAAATTGTAGCAATGAAAATCATAAGCAATTCAAGTTTTGTTGCAAAGCGGAAAAGTTGAAATATTGATACGGTTGGATCCTTCTTTTTCTTCTCCTTCTTCTTTTTCTCATTGTTTTCTTCTTCTGTCCTTGATTTAAGCTGCTGGAGAGGAATAGCTGCAATCTCTTCCTCTAGCAAATTTCTTTCTTCTTTTGTCAGATCTGGTTCGGGTGAGGGCGTGGAAATCTCACTATTTGGTTTTGCTTGATCAGCTGTCGGTTCCGTCGTTGACGAACGCGACGAAGGGTTTGTAACGTCCATAATCTCGACTTATTGTGTTTTTTTCTCGTAGTAGAAGTGTTATGAATACCGTTTGGGAAAAAAAAAGAGAAATCCAAATCACAAAATCACATTATTTATATTAGTTGGTAGTAGGACAAAAACACTCGGCAAAATACTCCTGCCGCTTTGATCTGACCAATAAGCATTGAGTCAAAGCTATCACAATGCAAAATACTTTCTGATTTAGTGATTAAAACTCCTACCGTTATTCGGCACCCCTTCCAGGTGGCGTATGACACTTTTACACCTCACAACTTCCGTATGAATCATATATGTTTTTATGCTTTCTATTTTTTTTTGTTTATTTTGTTTTATAAAGTTTATTCACGCGGTACTCTAATCTTATATACTTTCAAAAAAAGAAAAAAAACTCTCACGGGCATCTTTATTGTTAATTACGTGACATCTATAATCAAGGGCTCCTCAAGATCCTTGTTCAATCAATTGCAGTATTTTTAAGTCGTTTTGTAAGGTATCTTTCTCAAGATTAAGTTTGATTTGAAGTTGACTAATTGATTGTGGTGATGATAGATATTAATATTTTGATTGCTTCATAGCATTCAAATAAACATAAACAAAAGCTTGAACAGATAAGGAAAACTTACTTGTTTTTATCTTTAACTGCATTTGGTACAGAATCGAGGTATCCAGGTTTGGCCATTTTTTGTGCTAGGTTTTCCAGATTTTTATCCAATTTGCCTACCTTTTTGGTGATTTGAGCAGTCTTTGTTTGTATTAATTCCTTGAGATCGGCACCTTTTGCGGCTGCAGCTTCTAGCTGAGCACGAATGATCTCATGAGTTGGAACATATATTTTCAAGTTCTCATCTATCACCTTTGATGTCCAGCTTCCAGCTTCCGGAATAAACTAACAAAATAGAGAGGTAAAAAAAAAAAAGGATGATAAGCAATAATCTAATATATCAGCTATTTTTTGATATAAACCTCTGAATCTTGAACGGACAAATTGGATGCCTTAATAAAGCTCTTGATCTCATCCGAATACAGTTTCAAAGGCCCATCCTCAACCAGTAGCTTTGCATCACTACACCAAATGGTAAAAGGCAATGACTTTCCAATACCAATTTGGTATCCCTGGCGTAAAGATCTTGAAGCATGTATGATCGATAAAATGGTCTAATGTATGAAAAAGGAAATTAAGTCCTAAAATAACAAAGAGCATATCATTATCAGTACTGTACTTTGAAGTGATCCTCCACTTTGCTATCTTGTAACTCCATATAACTATTGAAATCAGGGAATCTCTCAACCATAATGGATGGCGCAGTCGAGTTTTGATTGGTTGATGGAAGTGCATTGCGCATTGTTTGCCATAATTCCTACATATACCCACAATTATTATTTGTTTGATATTTCTGCATAATAAGTGGATACGTTACCTCAGTTATGAAGGGCATAAATGGGTGAGCCAAACGTAAAGAAACATCCATGCACATTTGAAGTGTTTGAAGTGTTGAAATCTTTGAGTCATAAATTAGTCCACGGAAGTTCCGAGGTTCCCCCCCCTTAACCCCTTTTTTTAGCATTAAATCATTGATAGATCAAGAAATACCTTTTCATATTCTTCCAGATCAGGTTTATTCAATGCCACTTTGGTAAACTCAACATATACATCACACACGTCTTCAACGATAAATCGGCGTAAAGCATCTGTTGACTCGAATAACCTCAATCCTTCAAATCCATCGTGGCATTTTTTAACTGTAGTAGCCAAACGGGATAAGATGTATCTGTTCATAAGAGTCATGCTCTTGTGCTGATCCACAAGGTCAATGACATTTCCATCTCCGATGCAACGAAGTTCGGGTTGCATTTCGAGTCTTCCCAAACCAAACTTGAATAAGTTCCATAGTTTGTTACAGAAGTGAGAAGTTTGGACAACATTTGAGATATCCAAATTGATCTGCCTGTTTTGTTGCGTGTATTGGATAAGAGCAAGACGCAATGAGTCTGTACCACAGGCAGGAATGCCGTTAGGATACTCTTTTTCGAGGTTACGAGTACTCCTAAGAACAGTTTTAATGTATTATATTTTGACTCAAAACTATTTGATCTCACGTTTTAATTTCCTTCTTTGGTAGATTGCCGTGTAACAGATTTTCTTTCATCACTTCTAAACTCACACCTTCGATCACATGAAGTGGGTCTATTACATTTCCAAGAGATTTGGACATTTTACGACCTTGGGCATCACGTATCTTGAATAAATAAACGTAATTAATACATTGCTGACCAATTCGTATCATTTTGTACACACCATCGCATGCAAATATATGTTTTCAAATGGGGCTGATTGACCAGCGAAATAGTTGGCCAGCATTGCCATCCGTGCAACCCAGAAAAATAAAATGTCGTATCCTGTTTCCATAATCTGTAAAGGGTAACGGCTCTATATTTTGTTACAATAAGAAAAAGCTGTTGTTAAATAATAAAGTTTTGTTGCCCTCTGTAATGTTTCCAACTTGTATATTCAATACTTACTGGAATTGGTTCCCCTGGTTTTCCTTGCCAACCTAATGCGGACAATGGCAAGAGACCAGACGAAAACCATGTATCCAACACATCTTGATCCTGCAAGAATCAAGGTCAAACGCAAAATTAAATGTACACGTAATTATGCATGCATACAGTGATCAGAAACTATGATTTATAACAACATTCAGATTCTAGTTAAACTTACTTTCAAGAGCTCGAATTGTGTATCCTCGGCATAACCATTTTTCTTCAATAGTTCCACAGCTTCTTCATTTGCTTTATTTCTGTCAGACCCCACAACCCATAGTTCTTGGATAATCCAAATATGTAAGTAATTGACCGTTCGGCCCGATAGATCAATAAATCAAAGCTGATTTTTTTTTTTACCTTCACCTGAACTCACACCTTGAATCCTCACCTGATATGCCGGGATCTCATGACCCCACCAAAGTTGTCTAGAAATACACCAATCCTGAATATTGTCTGTCAAAATATAGAAAGGGTTAAATAAATACCCCTCTTTGGTCGACCAATAACTGGGAATGGCGCATTACCTAACCATCTATACCAATCTTGGACAAACGTTGCTGGAAGAATGGACATTGTGCCCTGCTCAACTTGTTTCTTTGATACATCTGCAAGATTTTTGCACTTGATATACCTATCAACGAGTCAATAATAAAACCATTTTAAAGCTTTATTTCTCTCTGTACCATTGTGGCTGTAATAAGGGCTCAATCACATCTCCAGATCTTGAACAAACAGCAACGCGCATTGTATGATTATTATTTCTACCTTTGTAACATTTTAGCTCTTCTAATTTGTTGATGATGATTTCACGCGCATCAAAACGATCCTGTCCCTGAATGAAGAAGTTAGGACATCATAACAAATAGGAATTGTCCAATTTTCGTACCACCAACTCAGCTAATCCACAGTTATCATTCAGCTTTCCAAGTTTATCGAATATATTAACTATGGGAAGATTATGGCGGCGAGCACAAGCATAATCATTTGGGTCATGAGCAGGTGTAACCTACATCATAATGCGTATCTTGAATCAAAACGAGATCTTTTAAATATATATATATATATATACAAGCTACCTTGACAACACCTGTTCCAAAATTCATGTCAACAAGTGTCTCATCACAGACAATTGGAATATCCTTTTTAAGAATCGGATGGTATACTAATTTACCATGTAAACTCTATTTATTTTTCAAAAAAAAAGAGAGGATCAATAAGTAATGATGACCTTAACAATAATCATATTCCTCTAATTCTGCTAATCTCAACCTTATATCTTTCGTCACCTGGATGGATTGCCACTGCACAATCACCAATCATTGTCTCAATACGCGTTGTAGACACAGTAAGTTCATGAATTCCATTCACATCAGGATCAACAACTTTATACGAAAAATCATGTAGAACGCCAAATTCCACTCTAAAAGTTCATAAGCATAAGCATGGGCATGATTAACAATAGCAAAGGTGTTCTTACGGCTTGGATCTCCCTGGAAGAGGTAAAAGTGTTCTTCCATTTATTTCCTTGTAATCCACTTCAATATCTGAAATAACAGTTTCTAAAGCACAGCACCAGTTGACTAGTCGAGTGTCTCTATATACTAAGCCATCCTTAAAAAGTTGCATGAATGCATTTTGAACTGCCGTATAACGTGGTTGATCCATAGTGAAAAATTCCTTCTCCCAATTAGCTGATATGCCCATACGTCTCATCTGATGCAATATATGGTTTCCATATTTTTCCTTCCACTTCCAAATCTCTTTTATAAACTCTTCTCTGTCCATGTCATGACGCGTTAGACCACGTTCACGCATCAGCATCTTTTCAACAACAGATTGTGTCCCTATTCCAGCATGGTCTGTGCCAGGAACCCAGTCTACATCATATCCATTCATGCGCTTCCATCTCACCAAAGCATCTTCGATACTTAGTGTTAAAGCGTGTCCGATATGTAAAGAGCCTGTCACATTTGGAGGAGGTGTTATCATTGTAAATGGCTTTTGGTCCTGGCTTGGTGCGTTTGAAAAGTTTGCACTACTGGCTTTAAAGAGCCCTTGTGAATTCCACCATTCGTACCAGCCTTCTTCTACTGCCTTTGAATTATATGCTGGAAGAAACTCTTTTTTGGGTTTATCGATTTTTGTATTGAGCAGTCGGCTTTGACATGAGCTGTTATAAGGCGTGTTTCCTCTACTCTTTAATAGAGTATTCATTTTAACAGCAGGATTCCGTCTTATTAGCCTCGTTGAAATCACTTGGCAATAGCCCATTTCGTATGCTTTTTGTTTTCGAGTCAACCTGTACAAAGTTCACCAGAGCATGCCCTGTTAAATGCAGATATTTTAAGAAAGTCACGCTGTGACTGCTCTAGCTGAAGCATGAACCTCGAGTCACTTTTTAGGCGTTCTTAATAACTACAAGAACGTCTACTGTTTTATTCAAGAAATGAGAAAAAGGGGGCAACTACTTTTAAATTAATGAGAAAAGTTAAGGAATAGCTGAACAGGCAGGCGATAACCGACCCGGGGTAGCGTTTTTATTGACCCTAAATGACCAAGCAGCAGACAGGAATAATTTATGCCAAAGAAATAAGTGCTGTATAAATCTTAAATATTGTTGTAGGGAAGCCACGCGAGTAGTGAAAAAAATCCCTTTAATTATACAAGTCAAGTAAAGTTGCTAGTTTGCAATATTTCAATAATGAGTTTTATGATGAGAGTTTTTCAATAAGTAATTAAAGTGAAGATAAGATGATATTTATTAAAATTACAGAACTACAAATATATTTTTAAATGGATATTTTTAAAGTTAAATATATCACTAATTCTTACCTGGGTCAATTGATACCACACCCCTTGCCGGTATCAGGTATACTATTGTCTTCGAGTTGGCTCTGGGCCTGAGCCAAACTCTGCTGACTCTGTTGACTCTGTTGACTCCACAGGATAGGATAATCCTGGGCAATGTTTTGGAGAAGGCCATTAGCATACTCAAGGATTTCTTCTGTTGACAAGTTGCTATTTTTGGCGTAGTCTATTTTGAACTGCTCCTTGGCCTTCTTTTCGTCTTCGTCAGCCTGAATCATGTCTTCGATGTTGTTGAACCTGGTTTGAAACTCAAAGTCCCAGAGTTGTTTTTTGGTTGGTTTCTTTTTTGTAACTTTTCTTTTTTGCTTTGCCATTTTTAACTCAATTTAGTTTATTGTTCAATGATGAGACGAACGCGAAAGAAGAAGTTCATAATAGTTTTAACTCCTGTTTTTTTTTATATATAGTTTCAGATGGCAGAGTAATACCCAGCCCCAAATATAGCTTGAGGTGAAGTGCTGGTTTCTATGTAAAATTAAAGAAAACGCAGAGCTTTACTTGTGATTCCTCTTATTAGAGAGGGTTATAATACTTTGCACGGTGACACTCGAGTATAAAGTCGATATTATCTTCTTACGCATATATTTTCCAACTGTTTTGGTTCTTTTTGTAGTAACTTTTATCATTAGAACGTTACTCACTGAGTCCTTTCTCTCGCTGTTTTTATAGCGTTAAATAATAGAGTATATCTTAATTGCCTGTGTTCTATGTTGAAGGGCATTACTCAGTTTTTGTTATTTTTATTTTGGTATTCTTCATGGTATTTTTGATGTGAACGATACTTAGAGTATATTCTTGCGATTATCAAAATTAGACGAATTCTACAAGAAAGGTAGCCAAATACAGGAAACAAAAATGACAAATGCTTTCCATTAATGAATAAGAAAAGAGCTATCAACAACATATAATTCTCCTCTCTTTTTTCACACGACTTTCAATGTTTTTGAGTGGATCTAAAAATAAACAAACATCCCTATTCTACTTTAAAAACCAATAACTACTTTACAGAATGTGTTTCAAAACAATAAAAGTGTCAAAAACGGCACAAAAAAAAACAATTTATCAATGATGCAGTTATTTTAGAATAAAAAAAGCACTGTTTTTGTGCAGAGTATGAAAATATTAGACACAATACACGTCAACAGTTTTTATATCACCAAGCAAACTTTTATAACAGAAAATACCATAAAAAACCATAGATCATTGATGCAGATCCTTCGAGCGATATAGTCAATTAAATTAATTAGAATTCTTGGATAAGTTTGATGTAACTACATGGATTTCCGTGTTTAGACTAAAAACAAACCATCAAATTATCTTTTTTTAGTATTCTCGAAATAAACGGTAAGGAGCACAGTAAATAGTGACCCCAATAGTGTTGTAGTTTTCACGTAAAAATAAAAATAGATTGACCAAGCAGCAGTTGTTTATTCATTATACTCTTTACAATTAAACTAAATAGCGTAATAATTTGTGTTGTAAAAGCATATATTACAAACATGTACATTAAAAATAAAAGCAAAGCGAGAAGAAAGAAAGTGAGAAAAGATTTGGGCAGTTTAAATTAAGATGTTTCGTATCAAGCAAGGGGGGCGTGAAAAATATTTAATTGCACCAGGTGAGCAAGAGAGGATCATCCTTAGACTAAAATAAACTAAAAATACCAATTCATTTCTTTATGTATTCAGATCATATACAAATGAATCGACTGTATAATATAAATGGAAATAATAAGCATACTATGTGATACTTAATATCTTTTCTGCTTTTATTTATATTGTTTTGGCTTTTTTTTCAAAAAATAAATAAATAACCCAGCGTATACTTAATTATGTATAGCTATATTTATACTTTAAACCAATTTATTGTCGTAGAAGCAA
>VCJK01001836.1:25144-67927 GCA_024139485.1 Backusella psychrophila | reverse complement strand
AAAAAAAAAAAAAAAAAAAAAAAAAAAAAAAAAACTCACTTCAAAGTTTGAATAGAACTGGCAGCCGTTATAATTCAAAAAATCATCATCTGTTAGCCATGTAGTCAGACTATTCTTCTCGTCCATGTTAATATAGTGAGGATACTTCTTCATAAATTCCAAAATGACCTCCCAAAGAGTACCAAAACTATCAGAGTTCTCTGTTAAGGACATGGTCCAGCCATATTTGTAGTCATTCTCCTTCATCATTTGGAATACATCGTAGTCAATGTCACAGAAATATTCAACGCTAGGATCAATACGCCAATAATATTCAAAATCGTCTAATAATGGATGTCTAAAGAAGTAACCAGATTGGAATCTAACCATATATTGTTTGCTTTAATAATTGATAATATGTATGACAGCGTAAGTTTAATTGGTTACCTGCTCATATGCTGATGAACCTCACTTACACCACTGTCAGGCTTGTTCTTTTCCATTTCCTCTCTACATTCTTCAGCATATGTTTGATTGATATATTCAGGATAGCCCCACATTTCAGGACCAATTTTACCAAATAACACCTTTGCCTTTGTGAGGTCGGTTATCCTTTCCTTAAAATCATCTGATAATTCTTTTTGACTCAAAAGCACGTAGGGGTATCCAAACTTACGGTTGAACCGATCTTCCATTTGGCGCATAGAAAGACGAATTCCTTGTAGATCATCATTCTGTGCAATAATCACAAAAGCAGCTCTGACTCTATTGTGGTTACCAGCATTCTCTACATCAATGGTATATTCTGCTGGATACTCGTGGTCTATCATATTATTCAAAGAGTCTGCTTGTATTTTGGACGGAGGATGAGGGTTTAGACCCTTTAAACCTTGCTCGTCGTACCAATCATCTGACAGTTGTGAAATGACTGATGTTCTGGGTATGAATAAATACCCCAGCAAGCATAGCATACCAAAGAAGATGATTAACTGGAAACTACGTGATTGTTTGATTTTATGTATCATCTTGCTTTTATAGAGAGTATGTATATAAAAAAAGAAAGATGTATATAAGTGAAAAGAAAGAAAAAAGTGACATTAGGAAAGGTTTTTTTTGATTTATCAATACATACCTCACTTTGTACAAATTGTTGCCTGCTCGTTTTCGATTGGTTAATCAATTATTAAAGTCAGATCAAATGATTTCTCGTGTTTGACACATTAAAATTTCCTTTGAAAAAATTTTTCTTCGAAATAGGACTATAAATTTGGACAATTACATGTTCATTTGCCCTTCTTTCTCTTCTTATTTAATATTCAAAGGATGGGTAGCGTATTCTTGCATCAACTCAAATAATGGTTTCCTCTTTTTCGTTTGTAAAAGAGTACTAGTTGTTTGTTTGGATAAAGGAATGGAACTGATTGGAATGTGCAATAAATACCAATGATAAGGTAAAGTATCTTTAAAAGTATAATGCGTGTGTGTATGTGTGTATATTTCTTTTTCTTTCTATGTGATGATTAAGTCTTAACTGAGAAATGGTTCATATACGCAATTCGAACCTTTCATTCGTATGAATGTTATTTTTACTTGCCCTCTCTGATATAAGAAAAGAAAAACAACACCATAAAACACGCATTTAACTACACAGTTTTATTTATTTGTATCTAACGTTTATATCTATTTATAACATAGGTTCTTCCAGTACACCCTATTTGTTTGTTTTTAAAAATAATAAAATTTTTTATACCCTTGCACTTAATGTTGTTTTCACTGATGGTTATTTAATTTGACCTTGTCTTTCACATGGGTCGTGAAATCAAAGGCATCTAAATAATTTCATGACATTTGCCAATATTGTTACTAGCAAGAGCTGGTTGATTTTTGTTGGGTTGATGGGTCTTCAGCAAAAAAAAAAAATTTTCTTTATTTTTGTGACAGGTTCTCCATTTTAAAATTGGAGGCTTTTTCCCGGGATGTTAGTGTTAGTTTTCCCAGCGATTCTCTGTGCTTTTCTCAACTACTATTTTTCATTTCTCAAAATCTTTCCTCCCTTTTCTCAATTTTTGAAAAAAGTAGTATATTGCTATTCTCCATTCACTTCGTAAGCAAAGTTGATAGACATGATTATCCTTATTGTAAAAATATAATATCACTATTGTTAGTAATGGTGACAATAAGCGTTTGCTTTTATATAGACGGATATTTAATGTGTATTAACCAGTCAATGAAAATGCATAGTGTAAATCCAATATTTTTATTCGTATGCATTCTATAGATCTATTTTCAGACCCCTTTAAAAAAGGATAGGTATTGGTTTATGATGTAAATCAGTTCTGGTTATTCCTTTATATTAAATGTATTAATCAGCATCCGTATCATCTCAAAATATGACATCAAAAACAATATTTTAAAAATAGAAGTCTTTTTTGTAACGAGATTCAATTCATCATCAGTCTAAAGATCTTCTTACATGACTTTTTCTTTTTAAAAAAAATATGTAGACTATAGTCAATAATATATATCTTGCTAATCATAAGAGAAGAGATATGTGTTTACAAACAGATATAAATTGACTGTATTTTACACCACCACCTCTTGCTGCATAAACAGAGACCCCCTTCGAAGTTTAATTTGATTTTTCTACATTAATTACTGTTAGAAACAAGTTAACTCCTCAATTAAGCCTTACTTGAAAGTGATTAAGAATGTGTACCATAGCAGTTTTTACATTGAATAATAAATAAAGAATATACTATAGAATCATTAAATGGTACAGAAACCGAGATATGGTGTTCTCTCATAATAATAAAGAAAGGATTTCTGTTAAAAAGCACCACGTTCTTGACTTTGAATAGTTTATTTTAAAATGATAGAGCGTTAATGCGCGCGCACGGTGTGTAAATGTATACAATAAACAAACAGAGATTAACTTTATTATGTCAAAATTAAAATTATAATAGAAAATCCCTTCCCCAGGTATATCAAAACACATTATTGAGAAGTTTGCATCAAAGGGTAGGGCGTAGGGGGGCTTGATTTTAAAGATCAACTAAAATAGATATGAAGCATATTCTTTTATCTATATTCTTATATAAAGACAAAGGTATTTATATAAATTCTTTTTTTCTTCTTTATTATTCTTATTATTACTTGATTTCTCTATACCTTGTACATATCAATTTTGTCTCAATATATCATTTATATAATATGAATCAAGAAAAGTATAGTAATATTAATGATGATGATCTCTCGGAACTTGGAAGTTCGACAGTTGTAGATTTTGAGGAAAAGAGCAAGACAGTAGCGGAATCACCAAAAACATACCCAGAAGCATGGCTAGCCTTATTTTTATTAGTACTACTAAGAGCAGCAATTTCAGTATTTCAGTTTACATATAGCGCTGTTCCAACAATTACATCAGAATTCTTTCACGTCTCCCTTTCAGCGGTCAATTGGCTTGCAAATATACAAACACTTATATATGTCTTGGTTAGTTTTTTTACAGGTTGGATATTCCAAAGAGTTGGTGTTAAGCGATCGGTAAGTTTCTCTCTCTTATATAGAATACAACTTAACAATATATCAGCTTATTTTGGCAGGTGTTTTTAATTTTGTGGGTTCAATCCTAAGATCAGTTGCTGCCCAACTATCACCACCGTCTTACGCATTGACTATGATTGGACAAATTATCGGATCAGCTTCTGCACCATTTGCATTAAATATCATGACAATGGTAAACCTTATTTACTTTGGAATTTCACTAATCCTATTAACAAAAGCCTATTTCACTGCATTCACAGTTTACAGCTACATGGTTTACAGATGATAAGAGAGCAACTGCAGGTGTTTTTGTTGGTAAATATCCGAATAAGAAAATTCTTCACCATCATATGTATTAATAATTAGTGTTATAGCATCTAATTACGGTGCCATCATTGGTATGTTCATGATTCCCAAATTAACTACCAGTTTAGAAAAATTACCAGGCGTTGTTCATATTGTGTCTGGAATTGCATGCATTGCACTCATTCCGTTGATTTTCATGCCACCCAAGCCACCCACTCCACCTTCCTCAATCACAACACTAGAAGATCCACCTAGTTTTTCTCGAGATATTCGTTTACTGGCCAAAAATTACAATTACTGGATAATTTTCATGGTGCATGGTCTTAATATTGGTCTCAGTGTTGCGTTTGGTTCGATCTTCACACAAATAATCTCACCATATGGGTATACCGATATTCAGGCTGGCCAGATGAATGCTGTTGGTTTTTTTGCAGGAACATTAGGCTGTTGTAAGTAAGCCTATGTTATTATTTGAGGAAACTCACCATCTAATTATTTGTTTTTAGCTGTTGCAGGACCTATCTTGGATTTAACAAAACAGCATAAATTATTTCTAAGATTGATTGCGCCAATGGTCTTTATCACCGATATTGGGTTTATATTTATAAGTAAGTTTCTAACGTTGTTAATTATATAAAGTCAATTTCTACAACTTTTATTTTATTTTATTAGTACAAAAGGAATCATATGCAGCTATATTATTTGTTTTATCAATGAACCAGTTCTTTTTATCTTTTCTTGTACCTGTTGCTGTTGAATTAGGGAGTGAGAGTAAGTTCACATTATCTGATATGAATATATTTACCTTATATTAAACATATATATAGCCTCATATCCTGTTGCTGATGCTACTACCAATTCAATCCTGTGGCAAGGAAGTCAAGTATTTGGATTCGTTATTATATTAATAATGGACCTTTTAAGAGACCCAGAAGGGGTCCCCGAAAATAACATGACTAAAGCACTCATACTTCAAGCTGGCCTTGCTGGTCTATCAATGGTATTTGCACTTTCTTTTAGCGGTCGTATGATACGTACCGAAGCTATCTCTAAGCTGAATAATGAAAAAGACACAAATGATCAAGAAGTAGATCTAAAATAACTTTCCTTCTTTGTTCTGTGATAATCTGGATGTTTAAAAGTGAATGGTGGTAGTCAAGCAAGAAAAACATTTTCTTCATTTTTACCTTCGAAAATAGCTCACTGAAAAAGGTGATATATATGTGTGTATATGTGTGTTTTATATGATAAAAATAAAATATTTTTACTATCTTTATAACTATAATTATCTGTGAACTATTCCCAATTCAAATAATTCCAAAACTACAGTTCAAAACGCCCATTTATAGGATTATTTTGTTTTATTATGATATCAGCATCGTCATCAACTTTTTCTTTGTACTTTTTATAATGAAGATAACACTCGAGTTATACAGTATATATATATATATATATATATATATATAAGAAATCTAATCGTCCTCACTCAAACCAACCAACTCTTTACCCATCTTCTTATCCAAACGACAGATAGGGTAATCTTTAATCATACCAATGTTGACCTTATGACCTAAAAGATCACGGATATTGGAGATACCGTACTTAACCATGGTAGGACGCTCAAGACCAAGACCCCAAGCAATGACACGGACATCAGAAGGCAAGCCCAAGGGGAGCAACATCTCAGGACGGAACATACCAGAGTTACCAATTTCGACCCAGGACTTTAAACCCTCGTGGTAAGAGAAAATTTCCATGGAGGGTTCTGTGTAAGGGTTATAGGTAGGCTTGAAGCGAATCTTGTTCATACCCATCTTTTTGAAGAAAATATCCATGAAACCAATCAAATCACCCAAGGTCAAGTTTCTATCACAAATAACACCTTCGATTTGGTGGAATTCAGCCAAATGAGTGGCATCGACGGATTCGTTACGGAATACACGATCGATGGAGAAATATTTGGCGGGACGGAATACACCAGCCTTCTTGGTCTCCTCAGCAAGCTTCCAAAGCATATAGGAACTGACGGCAGTGGTGTGTGTACGCAAAATCATCTTTTCGGCTTCGGATTCCTTCCAGTTATAATTGTAACCAATGGATCCTGTATCTCCACCATCTTCGTGTGTCTTTTTAATCTTTTCCATCAAATCACGAGGATAACGATCAGAAGTAGCAGGATCTACACGACAGAATATATTTATGGTTAACATATATTCCTCTTGTGATATATTAAAGCCCCCTCATTTTTCTCCATCTCGTATCATCTTTTTTTCCATCCAGTTTATATGAATCTATCCCCTAATTACCCTTCAAGAAGAAAGTATCGTGAGCATCTCTGGCAGGATGTTGTTGAGGCTGGAAAAGAGCATCGAAATTCCAGAAACTGGATTCGGCAAAGCAGTTGGTAGGCATTTCCTGGAAACCCATTTCAAAGAAAATTTCACGGAATTCCTGGCGCACCTTCATCAAAGGATGAAGATGACCAGCAGCAGGAGGAACACCTTCAGCATCAAAGTTGTATTTCTTGAAAGTAGCATTCTTCCATTCACCGCTACAAAACATGATTAAACCCGGTCCATTCCCCTCCATTATTATTAATCAACTTACTTTAAAAGCATATCAGCAGTGATATCAGTGGCTTCCTTCTTGATCTCCAACGAGAAGTCAGGGCCCTTAGTAACGCTGTAAGTAGTGAATTTTCTACAGAAAACAAAGATAGAGACAAAGTTAGAGTACAAAATTAAATGTCCGAAAAAAAAACGGTGAGTCATACTGCTTGTCAACCAAAGTTCTCTTCTTCAATTCGGCAAGCACTTTAGCATCCTTAAGTGTTCCGGTGGATTCAATTTCCTTCAAATCAATCTGTGTTTGATCAACAATGCTATCAACAACACGAACAAGGTTGGCTCCCTTCTTTGAAATCCATTTATTCTTGAAAGCTTTGCCTTGACCAGCCTTGGCAGAAGAACCAACCTTAGTCTGGTTGTATATTTTGGTTAGAAAACGATATCGTAACGCGGATTTCTCTTTATTTTTGCTTTACCTGGAGTTCAGCAACTGGAATACCTTCGGCACCAGCAGGAACAGCTTCGAAAACGCGAGCTTCGTGACTTCCGTCCTTAGCAAGTTGCTTACCTTCTTCTGTCAAAACCCAGAAAAGGGTTTCAATTGGGTTAAAGTCGATCATCTAAACAAATACTGTTAAACACTAAACTATTTTTTTGCGTTTGCATCCCTTCTCTTATCATCACCTTACCTCTTTAGACTTTAAACTGCTAAGAGCACCAAGAAGAGTAGGCTGGTCAACGGGCTTTTCATTAAAAGTCAAGTCTTTGCTGTCAGCAATAGAACCATTCTTGTCGAGAGTAGTTAGGACGAGTGTCTGTAAATCTTCAGTAGTTGCCATCTTGTCTTTACGTTTGTAACAAACACAAATTGAGAGAAAGAAAAAACAAGAAAAAAAAAACAATTTGGTAATACAAATTTGAGTCAGTATTATTATTTTTTTTAGGTGGCTGAGCTTTGATTTACTTTGAGAAATTGTGAAGAAAAGAGAACGGAAGCCAGTGTAAAAAATATCTTTTAAGACTAATGGGTTGGAGTATAGCTTTGATAGAAAGAGTGTCTATTAATAGAACACTATAATACTAGAGTAATATATGCGCAATAGCTATGTCTCATATTTTTATTCAATAGAAATGAAGAAACTAGACTTTTACTCGTGAAATGATCTGCGTTTAAATAAACATGGGCTGTGGTATATTTCATATGTACATAAATCATTAATCCAGGAACAATAGATACTGGTAATATAGCTTATCGGATACTAATTCTAAAATATACATACTTTATTAGACCAAATCAGCTCCATGTCTACACTATCTTTCGATGTGAAAAGCTCAAAGTGTATAAACAATCGAAAAAACACATACAAGACCTAGCTAGTATATTCTCATTTTATTTTGCTGGTTTGAAGTTTTAATTCATTAAAGGTAACAGAAAAGCTCAACTATACTGTTTTTTTTTCAAGAAAAGGAGAAAAAATTACAAACTAATGAGAAGAATCAGGGAATAATTGAGAAAAAAGAAATATATAATGTACGAAGAGTTATTTCAATCAAATAGTGATCACATACAGAGATAGATAGCCATGCAGTAGGGTCCATAAGGTTATATTACATCCCAATAAGGATTTGTATGGTAGAGCAATGGTCCAATATGACCGAGATGGATTCAGTAGATTTCATTATTCATAGTTTGTCATTTTTATACAAAGTAAATGAGTAAGACATTTCTTGTGATCATTGATATATATATGCGATAATTTCCTTGTTGCTTTTACGTGTTGTTATTTTAAAGTTTATTTGTATACAATGTTAATGAATACTAATAATAGAAAAAGGTTATAGAGAGATAGTGTTTGAAGACCCAACCATGTATTTAGACATTATAATAGTAGATATTAATCGATAAGGGCTAGTGGCTCACAACAAAAAATAGAAGGATGTAATCTACTATCTTTTCTAG
This sequence comes from Backusella psychrophila, assembly GCA_024139485.1. NCBI lineage: Eukaryota > Fungi > Mucoromycota > Mucoromycetes > Mucorales > Backusellaceae > Backusella > Backusella psychrophila. Next base: position 59,572 of record VCJK01001836.1, on the reverse strand, counting down.
AAATGAGAAAATATTTCAAATCAATGAGGAAAGTGAAGATTTAAGTTTTAATCAAGGCATGATAACTTTCAAAATGTAAATTATTCATACTACCTTATCAGACTATGGTTTTGTTGTTCCAAATCCCAAATTACCAAAGTGTAAAAGCGTCCTTTAGGGACATGTGAACGTTGTGCATTAGTATCATGCACTTTGACACTTGGAACAACAAAACGATAGTTAGAAAAGGAAGAATAAACAATTTACATTTTGATATCCAAAAAAATACTTAAACAAAACACCTTTAATATCATGCCCTGGTTTATTAATAAAATCTTAACCTCACTTGACCCACTTTTTTCTCATGAACTTTTCTCAATAATTATTCTCCCTTTTCTCATTAATTTGATTTTTTTTTCTCATTTTCTTGAAAAAAACAGTGTGTTGTCAGGGTGTAAAAAATAAAAGCTTTTCATTATTCATTGCCAAATATGTAGACGATCATTTTACTTAAAATTAATTGGTGAACATGAACAGAGTCAATAAATAGTCCTTTTGACGGAGACAAAAGCAAACCAAGTTCGTAAAAATAAAAAAGCTTATTTTAAGCTTTTATTTATTTATATGCGAGATTGGTAGAATTTTTTTAGATGGTGATCATTCACAATAGCAGACCTTATCTTATTGTCGATTATCTATTTCTTTAGCAGTTAAAGTGTTACATCGAGCACATGATCATTTATTAATTATACATTTTATCGATTACGATGAATTTTTATTGGTCCCATATTAATATTAATTTGAAGATTTATGTCTTGGTATCGAAAAAAATTAACGAGCAATAAATAAATAAATAATAAAAATATAAATAGATGACTTTCTTATTTTAATTTTCCCGTTCCTTTTTCTTTTATTTATTTATTTATATATATTCGCTCGTCAATTTTTATTTTATTGCATTTTTTTAATTTTATTGTGTATCATCACTACTTCCAACATAGCATACAACTCATTAATGATACAAAATAGTCTAGAGAGTGAGATTGACATATCGCTCGAGTCTTTTAATCGAGAATGTATGTTGTTTCCAACTTATGCCAAAAGGAATCCAGACAGTACGTATATGAATTAACGGTGAATAAAAAAAATCAAAATTAAACTAATGATCTCTTCATATAGAATCATCAGAATGGATTGTGCAGACAAAAGGTTGGGCTTTTTCACACAACAGCGCAACAACAAAACAAAGGATGATGATGAGTATGTCATAAATAGAAAAAGTTGATATATTTCCTTATATTGAAATATTCCGCTAGGTATTACAAGGAGTGTTGCCGGGAAATCTTCCACGGATCAAACATCAACCGTAATGTTCGAACAGCGATTCAAGTACTTCTTTACAAATAATAAGCGCAACAAAGAATTCATCATACAAGCAGTCGGTGTAATTAAAGACAGCAGCAAAACCGAAACGAGTAAAATGCTTGATAATTTAGCCGAACCCTTGATTGAATTTGACGACAATTACAAGACCGATCATTTGGATTGGGCTGCAAAAGAGTGCTTAAATCAGAATTCAACTGTATCACCAAGTGCACCAAAGCATGTCATGAGTACAAGTTCAGCTAGTTCTGGAAATTCAGCTTCATTATCATTATCGGCAACGAATAGTATAAGTTATACCGAACACACAGATGACGACGATGACGAAGGCTTTGATGAAGATCCTTTAGAATGTGGAGTGCATGTAAAAACCAAGAACTCAGGGTTTTTATCTGGCCAATTTTCTGTCCCTCATGATAACATTCTAAATTGGGCTCAAGAGCAGAATCAATACAACGCAAGATTAATTCAAATCCAATCTATTTGTACAGACGGCAACAAATTTTCCAGAAACCATGGCATCGTAAATTTAATTGAGCCTACTGGTATCTCTGTGATATCAGATATAGATGATACCATAAAGGATACTAAAATTTTGTCAGGTGCGCGTGCTGTACTTTCAAAAACATTCTTTGAGGAGCCTCAAAGTGTACAAGGAATGGCTGAGGCATATAATTACTGGGTAATTACCACGGTTTTTTTTTTGCCATGTAAAACTTTGTTCACCGATTAAACTCATGTTTGTTTTTATTTTTACTAGTATTCCCATGGTGTCTCGTTCCACTATGTCTCTAACAGCCCCTTTCAACTAATGCCAATGTTGGACTCCTTTATTCAAAAGTCTAGATTCCCAACTGGTTCTATGCACCTTAGAACGGATGGTAGCTTATTATCACGATTAGTAGAAGTGCCTGGTCAAGCTAAACGTGAGGCTATTCTAGAAATTCTACATGATTTTCCTCAGCGCCGGTTTATACTTGTCGGTGATTCTGGAGAAATTGATTTGGAAATATACACGCGGATTGCTTCAGAGTTCCCTAATCAAATTTTGAAAATATTTATTCGAGATGTTACAACAACCGCTATCTTGACACGATCATCTACATCTAACAACAACAACAACAACAACAACAAAAATAATAATAGTAACAATACAGAATTAGGAAAGAAGAGAAACAGTACATTTACGTCATTATTTCCGAAAAGACCAGGACCAGTAGCTCTCACGACATCACCTTTATCCAGCTCTACTTGCTTAAATGAAGATATTGCTTCCTCCACTAATGATATTACAGAGCCACCACTTACAGCCGAGCAGCCACAAGTACAACCACTTTCCTCTATAGAAAAATTAAAAAAATTAAGACCTCCTTTTGGAATAAGGCGGGCAATGACGGCAACTTTGGCGGAATTAACATCATCAGGTGATTCACAATTTGGTTTACCAAAACCTGTACATAGATCTGCCACCACAAGTATAATCAGCGAGCCCGAAAATTCAGCGCTAGAAGCATGTACACAACTATATGATCGTGTGAGACGCGCTCAAATTCAGATACCCCATGTTGACATTGTATTGTTTGAGGATCCTAAAGTCTTGACCACAGACACATATATTAATGATTGCTTTTACAAGTATGGTGATGATAACTTCAATGATTCAGCTTACGACGAGACGTCCCCAGTTCAGCCATCCACTCCAGTTTTGCATTCCATTTAGATTAATTATTGTATTATTATTTTGCATTGTATTTTTTTTATTATTTTTATTATTATTGTTATATTATTTCCTTTTGCATTCACACTCATTTATAATTGTATTATTATTATTTTTTCCATCTTAAGACATAAAATTTATCAAAAAAACAAACAAACGGCAAACTCAATAATGGTATTACCAATACATCTTTCCTTTTTTGGTTGCTATCCACCAACATCTTGTGAATTCTAAAAAAGAGGTTCCCTTCTCTCAAAAAGATCAAAGTCTCCATTCATGATCAATTACACCTTGGTAATTTTGGAAAGAAAGAGTAAATGTCACTCGTATTCAACTTTTTGCTTCACAAAACGTTTCATAACCTTTCGGGTGGCGTAATGCAAGTTGCACCTCGAAAAGTCTAAACAACTTTTTGCAAATTCAAGGAGTCAACATGTGTGAAATCTATTGTTTCAATGCCATTTTTACCGGTTTCCCGATAAAAGTAAATCGGTTGAGCAAACGTTTTCGTTATTGTTTTGGGTAAATTTCTATCACATTTTTTTTCAACATTATTGGTGTTCTTTTTCAAACAAATCAAAAGTTCTACAAGCGCTGTATTCACTTTCAGGAGAACCTGACAAATGAAACTTCTTTGGTGGATTTCAAAGGATTTTAAATGTCACTAGGCATATTGTATGGAATAATCTAGTTGACCAAGGATTCAATGTTGATACAGATATGATAAGTAGCATGACAAGAGTAGAAATGAAAATTGGCAAGATTGGTAGATACCAAAGAGGGCGGGACAGGAATAATTACAATAAAATCATGACTAAATAAAATGTAATTATGATGCATTTAGACAAGCAATTAACACCCGCAAAACGCTTTATAATTACTATAATTGAGCTTGGCAAATATTTTTCAACAAATTTTTAGTATTTGTAAAGTAATATAATCGGGTACTTTACAATGCAGTATAAAACCTCTGTGTATCGAGCCATTATCAAGCAGATATACAAAATATATTTAATTATAACCACAATAAAGAAAATACTGACAACCATGCCACTCCAACCAAAATTGCCCTGAATCTATCCATCCTGAGTCTCTCATCCTCATGAATTCATTCTAGCCAGTACTATGTAAAAGTATGAGCAAATGTATTCTCGGATAATGATCATATATACAACGGACAACTTCAAACATCATTGATAAGCCTGTTTCTACCAGGTCTGTCTTTTCAAACTAATCATAAAACTACAGTGAATACATAGTGGATATCTTATTCTTTCAACTGGGTTTGAACATGAGAACACGTCACTCCTGGCCCGCTTTTTTATTGTATAAATTAAGAAATCATAATAAAAGAAAAAATCCAGTTACTCGAGTCCTTGTCAATAAAATATGCGAAATGTCAACAGCAGATTAATATTACAATGTACTTCCATATTCAGTAGACTCCATCTTATATCGGTAACCAATGCACCACTTCCTCATTGTCCACTACTTCGAATAGCAAAACACAATGTTGCTCGTTCTTTTTCCAGCTTATCCCCCATGCCTATCAAGAAGTATGAAAATATACATCCCAAATGTCGACCTGCTGAACCGTCCATTGCCATTATAAAGCTGTCAGCGCAAGGGAGAGGAAACGAAGCATTACCAATATATCTAAAACTATTAGACGATGGGGGCTTTCCCTCTTCAGAAGCACTCTATCAACTGACTCAATCACTGTATATATCATCCAATTTACTAGGCATGTACGCTGTGCACGATACATTAATATCATACTACAAGACACACACATTATCGCGGAGGAGCGGGCGCAGCTTAATATACATGTACACTATGCTAATCAATCTCATATGTAAGAATACCAAGCCTGTAGATATGAATTCAATTACATACCTTTGCAAGGAAATGGCAGATCTAGAACTCAATGGTTCGATACCACTGTACAACACACTCATTAAACTGTTCTTGGACAGAAACCAACTAGACGATGCGAAAAGTATTTATGATGACTTGATAAAAAGGAATATAGAACCATCAAAAAAGACATTTGGAATATTAATGCATTATGCGGCCAAGAAGAAGGATATACCACAATTAATACATTACTTAGACGAAATGGATCGCTACGGGATCGAACCCGATCATGCTACAATGACAGTTGTTATAATAGCGCTTTGTAAAACAAAAAATATCGATAGGGCTAAAGAGTTACTAGAAGACCTACATAGCTTGTATGCATTTGTAAATGATGATTATAAAAATACTTTATTAAAAAAAATAGAAAGGCGAATTAAAAAATAAACCTAACTTACAGTTTGTGTCTAATTATACAGTAGTTTTGTCGATTTTGGTTTGTTCTTTTTTTTTTACTTTTTACTTTTTATTTTTACAATGTGTATTGTGTACCTGAAAAAAAAACATATTGGTAGACCTCTTTGTTTAACCAATGAAGGGAATTGGTTGAAAGGAATTAAAATGTCACTAGAGAATTGGGAAATGAAGTAGTGGCTCACTATTACGGATAAATAATTAATCCGAATATTATATGTCTACAAAGGCACAAGGTGAGATTGGAAATAAAATGGTATAAATACAACACACCATACTAATGATATATTAGAGCTATCTTATATATGCATATTATTTACAATATTCTTATTCAAGAAAGGTAGCCCAAGCATATCCAAGTAATGCGGATGCAAGAATATGTATCAAACAAAAATGGGTGGAATACAAATGTACAACGACCCATTTTTGGTGGCTTACTTTCAACCAATTAGAATGCGTCTGTGACTGTTATGAAAACTTTTTTTTTTTTTTTAATTTTCAAGATATTAAAACATGACTTGCACATAACTATTGTTCTTCCTCTTTTCCTCATCGTAAAAAATGGATATTCAAGTATGTATAAGCAGTAGTGCGTTACAATGTGTAAAAAGATAGTTTATTAACTCTATATCTAAATGATTAGACCGAAAAAGCCTTCCAAAAGCAAGCTGGTATCTTCCAAAACTCCAAGGATGCCAAGAAGCGTAACCAACGCTGGTTCAAGGAAGTCGGTTATGGTTTCAAGACCCCCAGAGAAGCCAAGATCGGTCACTACATTGACAAGAAGTGTCCCTATGTTGGTGAGGTCAACATCCAGGGTCGTGTCCTTACTGGTACCGTTGTCTCCACCAAGATGAAGCGTACCCTTGTTGTCCGTCGTGATTATCTTCACTACATCCCCAAGTATAACCGTTATGAGAAGCGTCACAAGAACATCTCTGCTCACGTTTCCCCTGCTTTCGATAACACTGCCATCGCAAAGTAAGTAGATATTGTATATATTATATTTATTTTTAGTCGCTACTATATTACTTTGTTCGTTGTGACAAAGGACCTTAGTATGAGCAAAGTCCAAATATTTCCCTACAGTTTCCGTGGCTTGTTGGTCACGTGCCTTTGCGATGATTCTATTTCTGTTATAACGGATGAGGTAGTTGGTGAGGTAGCGGCTCACCAAGCCTTTGACATCCAAATAAATTAACATGCTTGTTTTTTCTTTCTACTCTAGTGGTGACGTTGTTACCATTGGTCAGTGCCGTCCTCTTTCCAAGACCGTTCGTTTCAACGTTGTCAAGGTTACCAAGGCTATGGGTGCTTCCAAGAAGTTCAACAAGTTCTAAATCTTTTTTTTTGAAAAATAAATAAATGATTAATCACCTTAAACTTGTCAATTGTGTTTTTTATTTTTTTTCAAGAAATTATCAAGAAATTTTTTGTCACTTTATCTCCTTTGATAAATAAAGACAGAATAAGGAAAGAACTTCCCCCCTTTTTGAAACCTTGTTTTCTCCTGACCCCCTTTCTTTATTTTTGGCTTGATGTCGTTTGGCTTTTTTAGCTTTTTGTTCTTCTTTCCTTAAAAAATAAAAAAAAATATCAAATAAAAATTCAAGGTAGAAAGACAATAGCATAAAAATAATAGGGACAAATTATTTAGTTTATTTCCATATACTTTAGACAATGACAAGCTCATGTACCGTGCTGGCATGGTGCCAGAAAGAACTTCACAACTTCATTGAACTTTTCTTGATTCCACCACTGACCGACACTTCTTTTCCAGTTTGGTCGGACGGAAAAGCACTTTTATGTTTAGCACATCGTTATTATCCGGAATCGATTGAAAACCTCACCAATGCTTTACAGACAGATAATACGCTTACTATTGCAACTGATATATTTGAACATCATCTGTTCATCACTTGGACAGGACCTGAACAATTGACTGAATACCTTACTTGTTTGTATCATAAATTAAGCCAAGGTTTGGACCAGTTACGCGAGCTTGCAGTAGGTTCCGTTGATTGTTTGGAAAAATTCGCGCCACTTGAATTAAAGTGGAAGGAGATTTACACCCAAGTCTCCGTAGGGGAGCCTCACCGTATAAACTCACTAGCAGTGTCTCGAGATTTGTGTGATTTCCGTGCATTTATCAACAGTTTGCCTATTGATGTACGCACACACCCTACTATTGCTGCCAACATCTCAGTCATCTATGCAACACATGCAGCTGTTAATTTGCAGCTGCATAAAGGAGGAGTTCTTTCCTTACCTTGCAAGTCAACTTTGTATAATGAGCTTGACTTTGTTCAGGCTAAAATGTTCAACTCGACTATGAATGATTCTCTCTTGTCAGATTTAGAACAGCGTATAAACCAAATAGGTGGTGTGTTGAATGATTTATCAGCACCTGACGATTTACTGCTGGACAAGCATCGATCGATTGTGGTGTGGGTTCAGGATATTCGTGCCTGGCTGGCTGAAACTGAGCGGGTGCGTATTTGGATCCAAGACAAAATGAACCTGCTCGAATCAAAACCTGTTATTGACGCCTTGTACGACGTGGAGATTAAATATAGAATTGAGGAGATCAACACCTTATCTGACGAACAGCTTGCTTTGGAAAAAGAGATTGATATTTTCGACTCCCAGGAGATGTCTAAATTAAAATCCCATGTCAAATCACTTACTTGTATTAATCGAGGCGATTTGAAAATGTCTCCAGCAGATACTGCAACACTGGAGGTGGCGTTTAAGGCTCTCGTGGCTTTGGATCAATTGATGCATCTGGTTCGACGTCACGGATACGATCAACAAATATTGTCATTACGCATGAGTTGGGAATGGGAATATCAGAAATCATCAACATGGCTAAAGGAGACGGGCGAGGAGATAAAAGCCTTTATACATCAGAGAGCTCGTTGGCGATCTGATCCAGCTGAAAAGGTGGCAGGGGAATCAATCATCAACCCGTTATTGGAGCTGGAGAAGAAAGTATCTGACTTTGAACAAGGCCAGTTTGTAACGACTGTTCACATGTATCAATATTTGGATGACGCGTGTAAAGTTCAATTGCCAACTCATTTGGAATCACGTCAGATTGCAGTAGAGGAGAACTTTGATGAGCAATTAAATCGTGTAGGGTTTGCGCGACAAATTGTGGAGCAACACTTGGTAGTGATCGACTTTCTGGAGCAGGCTCATAAACTTCAAACGCAAGGAGAACAGCTTAAAGAGGAAATCAATTCAGCAGAGCAGCGTTGTATTGCTGGAAAAGATTTTAATGAAAAGGTGGCTGCTTTTCAAGATAATGCCATTCGACTTGCAACAAACATAGCTTCGCGTGTGCCATATCCGGAAACAAATAATCCAGCCGAACAAGCAGAAAACGAGGATGCGAATCAGAGAATCCGTATGATGATCAGTACTCGTAAATCGGCTTTAATTCTTTTTGGAGAGACGCTTGACCAAAGTCTCAGCTCATATCGTCGTGCATTGCAGCATGAAAATCGAGCAAAACAGCTTCAAAAGGAAATGGAACGGATTTTGAATTGGATCAATCAACAAATTCAGTCAATCGACAAATCAAATATCGATGTATTTGTTGGCAAATGTGCGTTGAATCAATCAGACCTGATCCGCTTGGAGAAGGAACGAGATGGGCAAATAGAAAAAATGAATTCCATAAAGCAGAATGACAAAGTAAAGCTTATGATCAATATTCAGAACTTGGAGTCATGTCAATCTCAGCGAAAAGATGTGGTCAGCTCGCTTAGAAATGGAATAGAGAAAATAGAACTTCAACTTGATATACTTGACACCTCGCTCAAAAAGTACAGTATCGATTTGGATGTTCTTAGTAGACTTGTATCATGGGAATCACAGTATCTTAAAACAGGCGACTGGATAAACCAGACTTTGAATAAATTATGGGCCTTCCTTTCAGTAAAAGCTCAGTGGAGACCTGCTCTGGAAACATCAAGCCGTTCATATTTGGGTATTATGCAAAACGACTTTGAAAATATCCAAAAGGACATCTCTGTGTTTCAAAATAACGATGTGCTGGCGATTCACTCTAGTTTCAAACAGCTTTCAAACGGGTTTCATTTAGCATACAGTAAACAACATGGCTTTGAACCTATTGATCAAACAACACCAACGGATCGAAAATCAGTTATACCCGGATATATCCAACACAGGCAGGACGATTTAAAAAAAAGACTTTCTTATCTACATGATTTGGTTAGCTTCACCAAGGCGCTACTGAATCAACACATGGACTTGATATCTTACAACGAATCTGCTGGCTCATTGTCGGAACGGGCAGAATCATTAATCACGTCGATCCATCAGGCTATTGAAAACGTAGATGTGTCTCAGAGGGAAAGACTTGGATCACTTGTGGCCTCTTATGGTCACGAGTTACTCTCATTTTGGAGCGAACGAGGAGCTACTGTTTTGTTTCCAATTTGTAATGATGATGCAAAGGCGACTCGGTTATCTTCAGACGATGATGAAATAAATATCGATATATTGAAATATATGCTTGACAAATACAAAGAGCTTCAGGATAAGCTAACATATATGAATGGCTTACTTTTGAAACTGGATACAACTTCAAAATTCAAACAACTAGGGCAAGATCTTTTAATGGAGGCAAGGCAAACTTCTGCTGGAATTCGAGATTTAATCAAGTCTATTCATGATAACCAGCTGGATATAAATGCTCCCGTGTGCCCTGTATCGAAGGAGTCGTTGAAGGTTGCTGAGGAACATGAAGCTCATTTTTTGCAGAAAGCTTTAGATTTGTCAGTAGAATCTATTGTCAAGCGTTTTGATGAGCATACAGAAGCTGTTATTGATTCATGTTGTGATACGGTGGATCAAACTGATTTGATAAGCGTCATCAACGAACTTTCGAGCTTAAGCGAGCAGGTGTCTGTTGTTTCTACTGAATACTCTAACCAAGTGAAGGCCAGTAAAGACCGTTTGGAATGGGAGCTCATGCTTAAAAGTACAATGGAAAACCTGGGTGTTGCACAAGGAGTGTTGGGTGAGCTTTCAACTACCAAAAACAATTGGATAGAGAAACAGTATACTGATTCTGATGGTGCATCTCTTCATGATATATACTCCGATCTTTTGTCACAGAAGAAATGCTTAAACGATTCAGACAAGACGCAAGTGATAAACTCCTATGGTCGCATGGTTGGATCTTACAAATCGGAGTTGCCTTCGTTTTCACATCGCCAAGAAGATTTCGAGAAGCTTTGGGCTAAGTTAGACGAGGGGATCGACTCACAACTATCTGAAGTTAGCCTCTTAATTCAGAGGCATGACTGGGAGTCTCAAGTAGACAAAGAAGTACAGAAATGTCAAGTTTTGGAAGCCACTATAGAGTCATTTATACAAAGCTCAGCTCGTTGGTCACAAGATAGAGAAAGTTCAGATTTAAATGGCATTCATCAGAGCGTGGAATGTGAGGTGCAAGCAATTCAAACTCTGCAGTCGAATTTGTCATTACTTCAGCACTCCTGTGCTCATCTACCGGATGCCTTTTTGCTAAACGAGACTACGTTTAAAAAGAAGGCAACCCTGGAGCAGACTGTTGATCGTATCCGAAATCAGGAGCACTTTGCTCAGTCTATTCTTGGTGAGTCTATGGTAATCAGTGACTATCTTTCGGATATGAAGCGTTTGGATGACACAGCCCAATCAATGAAGTCTCGCTTTTTAGAAGTAGAGGAAGAGACTGAGCCTCTTTATATGGAACTTTCAGACTACCGCCAGCAAATTGACAAAATGCATCATGAATTTGAAAGTACCATACACTATCCTGTGCGTCACTATCGAGATCATGACTTCCAAGCCCGTGAGCAGGATGCCTCTTATAATACAACGGTTCGCCAGACTGTAAAGTCGCATCAGTCTAAACTAGATGAACTTGTAGCTTCCTTGGATTCTATATTGAAAACAAAGGAGCGTATGTCTCGACAAAAGGCGTTAGAAGATAGTTACATGGCTGAATCTAAAGAAATAGAAAACTGGGTCCAAACAAAACTGGTAGCAATTGAATCCCTTTCTCAAGTAATAGAATCAGTTCAACCTTCATCTCAAGTGGATCTTACTGGGCTGAATGACTCGTTAAATGAGTCTGCCAAACTACAGATTGAGTTGTCAGAGTATGGATCTATCATCGACACACTTAAAGAATCATCTCGAAAAACAATTGGTCTAATTGAGCAGCAGAAGGACAAGTCAAACGATGAAGAAGCTGAAAAGAGCATACAACGCATTGAGGGTACACAAAAGGCTATCGATAATCAATGGTCTGGTGTTGTGGAGAAGATACAGGCTACAAAGTCAACATTAACTACTTTTATAAGAGGCTCTGAATTCTTAAAGTGGAACGATGGTTTTAATACTCGATGCAGTAAGCTGTTGGAGATAATCGAAACTGTGGATACTGAAGATGTGACTGAAGTAAACAATGAAATATGGCAGAAGGAACTTTGTGAAATAAATGAACAGTTTATTACTCCCAGTAAATATCGTTTGAATGAAATGGAGGAGAAGTCCAGTCAGCAAGGTTTTGATCTCAGCCAAATGGTACTACTGTTTGAAAAAATGATGCAGGATTACGAAAGTCTCAAAGATACCTTGAAACAACGTGTCAGCGAGGCCAATGATACTCGTCTCAAGGATGAATACTTTTCAAGTGCATCGCCATTGGAAGAATCTATGAAACTGATCAGGCAGGACGTATGCAACATGAAACAGACTTGTGGCTATATTTGTGGTACTATTGAAGATGACAAAGGAGAATTGAATAAAACAACACAGACCTATCAAGATATCTGCAGTCAATTCGAGCAGCTCACAGAAAAATATGACGAGCAACGATCATTCTATAGATTTCTTCAGTTAAACAAGGTATCACAGTTGGAGGATATAGACAAACGTCAATCAAGCATTGAGCAGGACTGGAAACAGTTAAAATCAAATCTGGCTATTGATCGAGGTTTTGTAGACTGTACAAAGGAGTGGTTTAGTCTTGCAAATGCAATGGATAGTATACATCAGTCTGTGACTAGCATATCTCATGAACTAAGTGATTTTGATTCCTTGGAAGGTGACACACTCCCTGAATTTTTGAAACTGGATCACTCAAAGTTAAACGATGCCGAAGTTAATCTGGATCAACTACTTACTACCATGGCTCTGCTCTCAGAAAACCAGTGGGACAGTCCTTCAAGTGAAGCAAATACTTCTTGCCTGACATTGAAGCACTGCTCATTAAAGGAAGACTTGGAGTCTACTAAATCGCTTTTAATGGAGAAACAAGCTATGGCTCAAGCATATGTTGATCGTCAAGCAGGCCTCAGTCTACTTCAAGAGGTGCAATCATCTATCGAGGTCGAGATTTCGAAAAGCATATTACGAATTCAATCCATTACAGGTGATCATTTGGAAGACACTTACCAGGAAGCAGTTGAAGGGTTGAATGCAAGCGAGACTAGGCACATCGAGTTAAAGCATTATTCAAAGACCACGGTGGAGCCCTTCATTGAAAAACTTGCTGATAATACAACGATGATGGAGGTACTAGCTTCCTGTATATCCAACTTTGATAAGCAACTTGAATCCGAGCACAATATCAACGAGCTTATAAAGTGTGTAATTGAACAATACGAGAAGAGTAGGGGAATGGAAGGCTCAATTGACTCCTGTCATAAATTGATCAAGAGCTTGTATACAGTCGCTGAAATGTCACCAGATGAGGGAGAGATCAAATCAGAGATTGATTCTATTTGTGAAAAGATGGATGACCTGGATGATGATTGGAATAAAGTCGACGCTCTAAACAAGGCAATCAAATCTCAGCTCAGTGATGGATTGGGTGGACCTATCTCAGAAATATTGCTCAATATAACAGAAGGCAACAAAAACACAGTGAATGACAATTTAGAGAGAGCACGCTCGGAGCTGAAGGAGGCTATTCAGACGACAGAAAAAATCTCACGAGGCATTTTATTATCTCGCAAGATGAAGGAATTGATGGAGCTACTAGGGGATTCTCATGATTTACTTTGTAATTTACGAGTCTTTGAAGATCCCAAATATGTATCCAGTAAACATCATTCTGACTTGGAGGATCTTGGCTGTCATAACGATGACTCTGGTATGGAGAGCGAATCTGGTATTGAAGATAACAGTGTAAAGAGTCTAGACATACAGGCCTTGACAGATATTGAGCAAGATTCAGAGAACGATATGCGTGGGAATGTTAGCCATGGTAGCAGTACCTGCGTCAATGAGAATATGCATACTATTCAACCTTTGTCATCAATGCTGCGTGTTCTTGAGGTGGAAGATATCCAGTCGAAGCTATGTGCCGTTATCAAGGATTCCAAATCGAAAGTCGAAGAGAAGATGAACAATATAGGGGATTTGATGATGGAAGAAACCAGTCCGTCGTTTGCCACTCATTACAAAGAATTAGAAGAAGCAGTAAGCAACTATTATCAGAATATTATGATGAAACGGTCCGAAGTAGAAAGAGCTCTAGACATAGGACGATACCTCTATACTGCAGATGGGATTGAAACGCAGCAAGCAGCCCTGGAAGAAGCACTTGGGAAAGCAGGGCCTTATCATGCAATACTGATGGGTATCAGCCGTACTGATCTTCAGGCTAGACTGATCGAACTTGATGCACGATTTAAATACTATGAAGCAGAAATTGTACCGGGTTTAAACATAGCCCATAACCAGGCCGCTATTGCATCACAGCATGAAGAAGGAACCGAAATCGAAATGCATCTGGAAGAGATGAGATTACGATGGGAAACAATTCGAAAGTTGTATAAATCGCGCAAAATTGAACTCAGCCGTACTATTGATACTTCGATGGATCAGAAGGAGCAACGCATTCGAAAATCATCACTTCCAACAAGAAAAGCATCTTCACTGCTTCGAGATCGTACCGATAGTACTATGGGACGGCATAAAAAGGTGATTCCTACTTCCAGCAGCACAACAACCATAGTGACAGCATCCTCCATATCTAGTAGGATTACATCTTCGTCGTCTTCCTCTAATTCCTCTCAGCATCACCAGGGACCAGCCACAAGAACTTTTGGACATCGATACTTGAATGCACCTAACCAAAAACCATCAAAGTCTACCAGTGTTGTTAAAAGCCAGTCAAAAATAATTAAAGCACCTTTGAATTCTTATGTAGCGGATCCCAAAAATGATCTTGATATCGAAATTGGTCGGATTGTAAACGAGACACCCTATCGTGTGAAAGTCAAAATGGTACCTGGAGAAGTCGGGCGCTACTGGTTTGGTGATATCAACCCAAAATTGGCCTATTGTCGTGTCTTAAAGAGTAAAATGGTCATGGTGAGAGTCGGTGGAGGCTGGACTGAATTATCTCAATTTCTTCGAGATCATGCGTTATTAGAAGGAGAGTTTATTCCTCGTTCAGCAAGAAACAATCGAATGGTAACTGAGGAGGATGAGCAACCATCGAGTATTCAAGAAGGCTTTATTGAAACGCGAAGAGCACAGTTATCATCAGGAAAATTGGTGCCTCGCCATGGAAACAACTCTCCAAACACACAGAATAGCAGTAGCTCTACGAGTGGATCGAATTCCTCCTACATCCCAACCGGATCCCCTAGCCATTCAGCAGGAACTCAACAAACTGGATATAAAGAAGGCGATACCTACATTGCAGTAGATCAATATGGAAATCAACGTGAAGTGAAAATGCGTGCGGCGCCTGAACACATGCGTGAGATAGGCAATAGCGGAAACTTTTCTTCAAGAAGAATACCCAGACTTAAAGAATCTCCATCAGAATAATATAATTATCTGTTAATAAAGTGTAATTTTTTAATTTTTGACAAATTTTTGTAAACTTTACTATTGAAATAAAATTAAATATATTTGAAAACTATTGGAAGTGATTTTTTTTTTAAAAAAAAAATAGCATTTATTGTATGAGAAAACTATCTATTTTATTAGCAAGCTCCAAAGGTATAAGATAGACACTGCCACTGGCTACCAAATACAAATAAACAAATTGCCTTTAAAATTTTTTACATTTCCTTTTTAGAGCAGAATTGTAACGGTAAAAGCTGATCTATCATCGTTTATCAAGTGGCGTTTATTTATTAATTTATTCGTCTAAATTCTACCATTGCGCCTCTTTTTTCTCAATGGCAACCTTGTAAATATTTTCTAAAACCAAACAAGAGTTACACAAATGATGCGCATAGGTCATTGAAAGATCAAATCAGCAAAATTCAATAATGTTCATTTTATTCGAACAACCAATATATTTGATTTTATACTTAAAAAGAGTGCTGTTATATTTGTATGGAATCCCAAGTTTATTCTTTGGTGGAAAATTGAACAAGAATTTTAAACTGATATGTCTGAAGTGATGAGCATGATGCATTATTATCCAATGAATCATGTCAATGCTGAGCCTAAATCACAATACCAGTAAGTTAAATAATTTTACGTTATGTGTGACAAAATCAATCGCTATAAATATAAAAGAAGAAAAGAAGACAGATCAAATTAATCAAAAATAATACTCTTCTTTAATATACGAAAAACTAGAATTATATAATGCTTCCTTTTGATTACACTTTCTCGAACCCGAATATAGTAATTGGACCAGCCGTGGTTTATGCACTGTTGCTCGTATACTTAGCATGGGTTTTTCTTGGTAAACGTTACGGAGATCAATTCGACGATATACATCTATCTTTTATTGTAGCTATTATAGGAATTGTTCAAGCTTCCTTATTGATAGCTTTTGGTTCTTCAGGGTACAACATGTGGAAGGTGGCTTTTGTGTCTTACTTTGTTTTAACGGCTTTAACTTGGATTATTGGTATTCGAAAATGCTATAAACTAGTAGTAAATCTAAGCAAGGATCCAAAGACTTTACAAGCGTGTAGAAATATTCTAAATATTTCATACTGGATATCGGTTGGATTGGTAGCAATTACAATAGCTGCAGCAGTGTTTTTACAAGGAACTAAATATGGTGTCGGATTTCAAGGAGGACTCGCCACTGGCCTTAGTATATTGGTTCTGGTTCTTTTCTGGCTGATTGTCATATCTTATTTCGGTGCTCTCTATTATTCCTTTAATCTGACAACAAGAATAGAAAAAGATACGCTTCTTCTCTTTGGTGTTCTGAATGGCATTGTAGCAGTAGTGGATACAGTTTTCATGACCACTAATTTTGCTTTTTTTGGTGATGTGGCAGTGGGATTTATTCTATTTTTCCTTACAGACTTCCTATCTGTTATAACATTATTCATCGTTACACTTGCCTGGAAATTCAATATCTATGAAAAAGTACAGCCAGATCAAACTGTATAATATTACATAGACTTATCAACATATATATATATAAAAAAATCTTACTTTACAAATGAAATAAATGGAAGCACTTATAAAAGTAATATTTAATAGCTTTTTTTTTTACTTTTACATTAATAATTGATTAGTATTGGTGATCCACTATGTACTTTAAGCTTTTGATTTCAATACATATTTAAAACAAGTGTTTAAATATATAGTTTAATCATAGTATTACTTTGAAACTAAATAAGTGCGTTTGTTTTGGTTATTTATTTTTTATTTTTTTATTTCCACTGGTTTCGTCAACATAATCTTGAAAGACATACTAATATCTTATCTTGTTCCATTTTGCATTTATGTATTTATCATAATAAACTTTGCTTTTTTTAATTGCGAAATGTATGTCTATTCATTGAACTAATACACTGATATTATTGAGGATTATACCAACTAATCATTATTTAGTACAGTTTCCAACCGATGTTAAACAAGCTAAGCTCCTGCGGCAATTTTTGAACACAAACTTGCGATAGCTTGATCGTTAAGATGGTAATACTTAGTTTGCTAAAAATAAAAATGTTATTTATAACATATGCTAAATAAATGACGAAATATCTATAATTAACTGGAATATACAAGTTTACATATACTTGCTTAGCATAAAGTAAACCGATAACAATTGTAGCAAAGCTTATGCCTTATCAACGAATTTAAAAATATAAGAAAGCTTTAAAACATAATAATATAAGAATGAATATATATGTTGATTATCTATTTAACGATACTTTACTAGATCTAACATTAGATTGTTGGCGTGATATCATAAATTAAACTGTCAAAAAACAGACGCCACACTTTAATTTCTTTTAAAAACCATGTTATCAGTATTGGATAAAAATTGGGAATACGCCACTCAATTGTGCTACTTAATCAGATGAGTGTGATCTTCAATGCAACTGATTGAGGTTTGTTAGAGGTAGATGAGTTAACTTTAAAGGCGTAACATATAGAAAACATTCAAAGAAGGCCTATGTAAGTCCTCTTTAACCTTAGCTTATTTTTCCGGTGCTTAGTTTAGCCAAACTTATGATAAACAAAAGAAACGCAAAAGAGAGAATATATCAACATCATATTTATGCTAAGCAGGTTTAATCATGGTTACAATAACTTTTTTTTCTTCATGGTACTCTTCACGTCGGGTTTGTATTACACAAAAATAGCTAAAATAGTCAAAATATATTTCTTTTCCTTCTAAACTATTCACATGAAATATAGTCATGTACACTTACCGATTTTGAAGTAATATAGTATACAATATGAACATTTATTACTGGTATTTGCAGATCAATTGTTTTCCAAGTGTCGAATATATAAATATATATATATAATTATATAATTATATAGGATACTATTAACTAATACGAAAAAAAAAATCATTTTTTGATCTATAACCTTAGTAATACAAGCCATAAAAAACTGGTTATTGTGATGCATCATCAGTGGGAGTACACGAGTGGCTTGAATAGAGACACATGACTTGATTCATTTTAATGTGACTAAATGTTTATTCTTGATCCATATTTCTAGTAATTGTCACTCGTACATGCTTGTCAAGTAGTAATAATATGATTGGATTTTTAAAAAAAAGCAAAAATTCTGCTAAACCGTGCCACCTCTTTTCTTTAAGGTAAGTACGCCTCATCAGTTTTCACACTGGATAGGTATATAAATAGGAGAAGAAAAAAACATTAGATTGAAGCATACAAAAACCAATACTCTTAAAAAATGCTCCCAATACCAGAACTTCGTTTATCCTATGTACCAGTGATCATCTCGGAGGCTTTGTTTTCTCTCTTATTAATAGCTTTTTGGTGGAAAAAAGATAAAAGAAACTTCTACTTTGATGGCCACCCGGATTTTTCTATTATATTGTTTAGTATAATTATGGGTATTGTGACAAACGCAACGATGCTTGGTTCTATTACACAGCCAGATGAAACATATTATAGAGGTCTTTTCATGTCCAGTTTCATATTCTACAATACATTGGCTAGTACGGTATGGTCTATTGGCACCCGCGAGATCTTTCGAATCATGAATCACCGAAAAGCAGCTTTTGAAGAGATTACCAGAAACTTTGCTACCGGATCTTCTTTATTGACACTCATAATCTTTGGTTTCTCTGTTGCAGTTGAAGCGCTTTATGTAGAGATTATCAGCCCTGACTTTGATGGAGATTATGAAGCAAAGTTTACCATTTATAACAATCTAAGTATTGCCGTTGTATTTTTGCGCTGGTTATTCCTCATTTTCTACTGTGTGCCCGTTTACAAATCCTATCATTTACTTGATAGAAAAAACATTGATATACTAGTTGCCTTTGGATTCCTCAACTTTATTCCCGCTTTAATCGATTCAATCTACATTATTACAAAGTCTACGTTCCCTAATCCTACAGGATTATCTTTTATTATGTTTTTCTTGACAGATTTTTTGATAGTTGCAAATATTGCAATGGTAATGCTTTCGTGGAAGGTTAAAACTTATACTAGACTTTTGCCTATAACTAAACCAAAAACAAACGAAACTAAGGCTACAACCACTACACAAACTACATGAATTTATGAATCCATAACTACCTAACATATATATATAAATAGTAGAATTAAACAAATAAAACTTGATACATAATAATATAAATGCATGAGACATGCACGTTTTCTGATATATATTGTTGCTGATTTTGGGTTGGGTGTCGTTCAGTGTTAAAAAAAAATACCGCTGACCCAGGATTAGTATGTCGTTGACCCAGAGATTCATGTTACCATAACCAATGAAAAAGAAATAGAAATAAAAAAAATGGTTCAATTTATATCTACACTTAAATATCAATCTATCTTGTTGTTGAGAGAAGAATTATTTTGTTGAAAAGCCACATATTAATCATGGGTCAGCGACAAAATATACCAGAAAAGTGTATCTCGCTGAAAAACAATGTGTTGAGTATTGTTGTCCCGGTCAAAAACATTTTAAACTCAATGAGGAATATTTTCAAATCATCAGTTTTTTAAAAACGCCAACCCTCCAGAAATATGTAATTGAATAAAGACTTTGCAAGCTTCATCCAATTTCATTTTAGATAAGTAGTTTTCTTTATTTATTGCATTAATGATAATAAGAAATTCTTCATTCAAAGCTGAAAGCAAGTGCCAACCATTCTCAATGTTTCTCAACAAAAAGCAGGCATTAGGAAAGCGTGACTTGTCTCTTTGCATGAAAATTCACACACAAAGGAATAATAAGGTTTATATTTATTTATTTCTTATTTTCTCTCACTCTCTCTTTTTTATCCAAACGACAATTATGGGAAGAACAAGAAAAAATACAAGTGGTGACAGACGTTCTTTGTATAAACGTACAAGTATCTCCAGAACACCTGACGAACTTGTCAAGAGACGTGTTGCCATAAACGATAGCTTACGTAAAAAGCACCGTGAACAGCTCATTACGGCAAAGCGTTTTCGTAATTTGACTCGACATGAAGAATATGAAAGCGCGGGCGAAGAAGAGCCCTTATCAGAAAAAAATGAGCATGATGGTAAAAATAATAAGAGAAAATATATATTTATTGTTGTCTAAAATTGGCTTTAGAGGACATCAGCCCTTACTATCGCTTATCCAATGAACAAGTGGAAGCGTTATCTTCAGATTTGAAGAGCAATGGAGATAAGAATGTGCGATTGGAAGCAGCACAATATATTGGTAAATTTGTGTTGGAGCCTGCTCAGGCTCTTATTGCTTATATCACCAAGGGTGATTGCATTGATACTTTGGCGGTAAAATAAATAAATTCATTTTTGTAGTCGTCTGATTTTTTTAATATTTATTTATTACTTAGCAAATGCTGACATCGGATGATCCAGAAGAAAGGATCCAAGCAACGCAAACGCTCTCAAGTAAGTATATAAATAGTATATATATATATATATCTTTATGCTTAATCTTACTCTTATATATATAAATATATATTTATTAGATATTGCTGCTGGCCCCTATGAACTCTGGCTAAAGTCAGTTGCTGTCGCCCCTCAAATTATCCAACTCTTAGGCTCTGATGATACGGTAAAGCGTCAATACATGTATTAGTAATAATACTAGAAACTGGCATTTACACAGTATTTATAGAATCTTCGTGAAGTGGCTGCAGGTGCCTTGGGAAACATGGCAGCCGAAGATTTAGGTGATATGAGCGACGAGGCTGACAAAGTACGAAGTAGTATCCGTGACAACGGTGCAGTCTCGGGGCTTGTCAGGATGCTAGACTCTAACGAGGCAAGAACAATCCAATCTGCCTGTTTTGCGTTAGCCAATCTTGCACGCGGGCCAGAAGATCAACTTGGGGATTTCATTAGCTCAGGTATCACTGAAAAGCTATATAAACATCTCATAAGCGATATTGCTGCAGATACAGCCACCGAAGTCTGCTGGGTGATCTGTTACTTGACAGCAGGTAGTCAAAAGTTCCGCCAGGATATCATGACAAAGGGTTTTGCACCTAGAATTGTGGCTGAGCTTGTCAAATTGGCCCGTGAAAAAACTCTGGTCTTGCCCGTTTTGCGTACAATTGGCAATTTGGTCGGTTCAGATGATGAGTACCTCAAACTATTGGTCGAACAGGATCAGTTTTTATCAACTGTTGTAGATCTTGTAAAATCTGACCAGAGGTAAAGAAAAAAAGAAAAGAAAAGAAAAGAAAAGAAAAAGTTTTATGCTACAGAACTATTTATGGATGATAAAAATTTTAATTTTATATCCGTACATAGATCTGTAAAGAAAGAGGCTCTTTGGGTTCTATCCAAGATTACTTCAACGTAAGTTCAAAGACAAAATCAATATATATATAAATCATATTAAAGTTTTAAACCTATATTTCTACATACTTAGACAAGATCCAGATATTATAAGAGCATTGGAGAAGCTGACTATAATCGATTCTCTGACTGCTCTTGTGAGACGTGGTGCATTCGATATACGCAAAGGCGTAAGTAAGAATATAGTTTATTTCTTAAAGTATGTTTTTAACTGAAGCTTATATCCAGGCTGCTTATGATATTATGAATATTGCCTATCATGGACAGGAGCATTTGGATAAATTGCCTCATAAGCAACTACTCCCAGGTACTTTATTATTATTATTTATGTGAAATATGTTGTAGAATATTACTTGTACTTAAACGCATGCAATAGCATTCCTTGAATTAATCAAATCACAAGATGCTGATATGATTAAACTTGGCCTAGAATATATTGAGCTTTTACTAGCACAATCAGCAAACGGTAAAGCCATAATTGATGATGTACCCGAAACAATGGAAGTACTGGCTTCTGTTGCTCCCGCTCCAGATCCTGAATTATTTAGGATTGCCAATAAACTGGTAGATCAATATTATGGTGAAAAAGAATAAATAAACATTTATTGATAAAGCCAAGGCCAGTTGGTTAAAAAGAAAAGGGTATATGCAGTTAGGTTTTATTATTTTGTTGGTGTTGCTTTTCTTCTACGTTTTCTTGCATTTACGAATCCATCGTCTTCTTCTTGTATAATTATTATTTGATTTATCGTCTAAATTGCCATTTGGAACATCCCAGTGTGTACTTGTATAAACCCATCCATCCTTATCAGGTGTTACCATTATTTCTATGATGATTAATAATAAGAATAAATATAATAAGAATAAGAATAATAAGAATAGCAATGCGCATTTATATCGTTACCAATATCAAGTTTATCATGTACCCAAGGACCTGATTTATCCAATACCCAATTGCTTTCTAGCCAATTATATCCTTTTTGTGGTAAAATGTCTTTTATCGTTTCGAATCCATTCGTACCCGAAAAGTTTGACCATGGTTTTCTCTCATGATGAAGCAACTGATTACAAATTAATAAGTATGCAATCAGCATGATGATTAAAAAGCTGGCTTACCTTGGTACCAAAACCTGTTTCATATGAATATCTCTGATTTTCATACACAGCAATCTCCTGCATCTTGTCTTGATTTACCAATACCTTCTCAGTGTGGCCATACCATGTCAACACTCTATCTGCAGGTGACTCTGTCTTTTTCTTATCGCTCAGTTTTTGGGGGAGTTCCTGAAGTAAATACTTTGCAAACTTTGTGTTTATCAAAAACATGGCAATTCCACCAACCAAAAGGACAGGCTGAATTGGAATAAACCAGATTGTGAGCGACATGACAAAAAACGAGATAATTGTAGCCTGAAAGATGCGCATCGTTTGTGCTTCCGATGACCAATCAAAATAATGGGCATTTGCAGCAGCCAAATCATAAAGGTCAGACATTTCACCCATCATATTTTGAAGATTTTGCATGTTTCGGCCATACTCTGGTGAATTCTCAGAGACTGGGAAAATACCAAAACGATAGCTTGTTACTTGCTCTTGTTCTCTTTTTTGATAGCCTGAAATAATGATTTGCAATAAAATGATATGTGGTACAAGTAGCAACAATTTGGGATACAAGCCTATGAATAATAAAAAATTAGCCATTTATGGAAACTTTACATATAAATCATCATGATACTTTACAAACAAAGCAATAAACGATCATGGCCGTTAACGTATCAATAGGTTTATCCCAGCTTAATAATAGAATCACACTATCTCTAAATGCAAACATTGGTCCACATCTTGAGCTAAATCTTACAAAGTTTTTGCCAGTGTTTTGTCCACTTAAAGGTGGTAAATTTGCGAGATAATCGTTCACTGGAATATCTGGATCTGCTGAATGGAGTGCTGCTGATACAATTACATCTCCAACTTGTTCGTATTGACTTTTTTCAGCCGTAGGTAGATTTAGACCAGTTGGCAAGGGTTGGATCGATTTCCATGCCACTGGCTTCTTTGTTGCTGGGTTACTACAACGGGCTACATTACTCTGGCAAACAACATGACTAACAGCACCGCAACCTTAACAGTCCCCCATTCTACGTGTCAATCAAGAGATTCCATTGTTGTCAATTGTGATTTAACTTACCTTCACATTTACTTCCTTGACGTACCAAGCCCCACAATAACCCTTGGCAGCCCTCGCAATACGTTGGTCGAGAGAAGTTTGTATCTTTAAAACGATGTGCCATTAAAAAGAATGTATATCTCGTTTATTAATGAAGGAAACTACTAGAAGAGAGAAAAGAATATATTAAACTTAATAATGGGAAGTTATAAAAAAAATTGACACGTGAAAAGCATTAACTTCAAAAGCAACATTTTTGGGCTCCGTTAACAAGTGGGTTTCCTTGACAAATGAATCAGTATAAGCCTTTATCTGTTTAAAATAGTAAAACACCGGAATTGCTCTTCTCGTGGATTAATTTAATGGTTTTATGCAATTTAGAATGCATAGCAAACGATAAAGAATACATTTCTTTATGTATAATATGAATATTAGAATTCGAAATAATGAGCGACAATTTTGTTTGATCGCCAAAGCAGTGGGTGACAGTGAGCAAAAGTGAGAAAAATAAAACGCTACAAGTCATTTTCCCTGAAACAACTCACATCTTTTGCTGATTAGGCAAATTACTCTTTGTGTATTTTAATAATATTGATACAATTGACTAAAATAAAGAAGGAAAATATGATGCAAATGTCTTTTTATATACATCTTCATTTCAACAGAAATAAAAATATACTATAAAAGAAAAACTATTAGATAGCAGTCTATTAATTAGTAAGAATTAACTTTACTTGGTTATGATTATTTCTAAGCACTATGGTTTCGCCAGTAAGTGAAGTACTTTATGGATTTAACTTTTATTTTATATGGTCACCACTCAAAGTCTCAAATTGTTCAAGGACAAGTCAATAAAAAAAACACCCCTTTCAAGATATGAAACTCTTAGCTAAACCATAAGACAAATTGTACAACATCATGATCACTTGTACATCAAACTATCCTTTATCCAATATCTTGGCTTTGACCACGTCCAAAGAATTATTATTATTGCTAAACTCATTGTCAAATATATATGTATATTTCATTGTATTGTACCAAAATAAAATACAAACATTCACAACGGTCTAAATCCTGTACTTTTAAAATCACTTCTTTTGGAAACATCTCATTCATTACTAACCTCAAGTTTTTATTATTGTTGAATGATGTGTCGATATTACCTTATTTTAAAGGAAACGCCATGTTGTTCTGGTGGCACCAGCTCAACTTTTATTACTGACTTTTATGGCCCCCCTCAGCACAGATAATTTGATTTATTCTGTTCATTCCACAGATTAAAAAGTGTTGTATCGACTTTCTCTCTATTATTGTCTAAACCTTAAAAAAAGTACACTTTATGAATAAAGTATTTCTTGGATAATGGAAATTGATAAAATATTGAGATTCAACATCTTACAAACTGTAACCAATTCTTTCTTTCAGAAGAAAAAAAGTAACTTGGAGTGTTCTTTAATTTAAAAGTCATCAGTAATTTGCTGTTACTCCGTCTTTTGAGAACTTTGCGTTGACCCTTTTGGTGTCTGGTGAAATATAAACTGCTTATTCATCTTTCTGAATTAAAGTAAATATTTAAAAGTTGTGGTGTGGTTATAGTTCTTCCTTCAATACTATCTCCCAAGTTGGTGCCATGTAGGCACGGCGCATCGGGGTTTTAACTCTATCCAAGTG
This sequence comes from Backusella psychrophila, assembly GCA_024139485.1. Classification (NCBI taxonomy): domain Eukaryota; kingdom Fungi; phylum Mucoromycota; class Mucoromycetes; order Mucorales; family Backusellaceae; genus Backusella; species Backusella psychrophila. Next base: position 34,062 of record VCJK01001836.1, on the reverse strand, counting down.
ATCAGATAAAAAAAGCTCTACAAAAAAGGGACATTTGGCTCCACATTTCAATATACTATCTTACTCATGAAAGTTCTTTTTATTATACTCTCTTGCTTATATATAAAAGAAAAATGCCCTGCTTTTTAGAAAAGAAAACACAAAAGACTGTGAGTCAAGTGCGGCTGATAACATCATATGAAATGAAACATTAACGATATCTGATGACCTACCAATGTTTGTTATTGTATTCAGGTAGCTGCTTGTGCAACATAATTTCTATTACACAGCTCGAATGAGTAGATGTGATATCAGCAAATCCATTGGGATACAAAAAAAAATAGATTATCTAACGTTTTATTACTTGTTTATATGTGCTTAAATGGTAAAATAAAAGCATAAACAAATAAGCTATAAAAATAGGCAGGAACACAGATAACACGTAAATGGATCAAGAGGGTTCCATAGGCCAATTTGTGATAATAGTTAATAATAGTTCTTACAAGATTTATACAAGAGCTTTGACTTATACATTTCCCAATCATATGACTACTATTCGCGTATTTCACAAAAATCTATATATATTATTCACCAAAGAAGAGCGAAGCAACATGAAAAGTGCCTCACCTCGCGAAGTACAAAAGAAAAACATAGCTGACTTTAGAAAGAAATAAAATAAAAAAATGGAGATGCTTCTTAGAAAAGTAAATGTAAATGCTATTAAAAGATCCTCCAAACATGAGTAATTGTGTTTTTCTGTATCAGCTGCATGAGTGCCCCTTATAATTAAAAAGTAACTGATGATGAAGAAGAACGTGGTCTTAAATCAACAAAAAATTAATCGATATTCCTGGTTTTTTTTTGTATCCGTTTTTCTTGTGAGATAAAGCGTTACTTAATGCCACGGATCAAATGGTGTACAAATAGGAAAGATATTTCTGTTATCACAGAGTATTTTTGTATAGTATTTTTCTTTAAAAAAAAACAGTGGGATTTTTTTGTCAATTTCAGAAACATTATAAATTTAAACTACCTTTTTTATTAGGAAGCAATTTAATATGGTTCTTGCTATGCGTAAACTTAACATAAATAATAATAAAATAAGACGAAGGAAAGGGAAGGAAAGAATTATAATAGCAAATGTGCTACAGCTCTCACAATCTTGTCAAATTTTATATTAAACATGCTTCATATTTCACTATTAATCTTGTTTAAGCTGATTAAACAAATTGTTTTTTGATCCTCAAAAAAGCAGCTCCATATATTTTTTTCCTATCAACCTTTTTATTTTTATTTTTTTTATTTTGTTAAAACAAAGTAAACTAAGGACCTGGTATTAATCTTTTCATTTCGCAGTTGGAAAGCAAAAAGACTGTATACGCCACCCTTTTATTTTACTGGTCATTGTATAACCCATACGTTTTGTGATAGTGCGATTTCATTGAGTACAACGAGAATGTGTGCGAGGTGAAGTGCTCGTTCCCACAATATTTTCATCGCTGATGTTACTTGCTTTTATTTAAATGTATAATAGTATTGTAATATTTTTTAAATATATAAGCAAAATATATACTCTTTCATTTATATTCTGGTAACAATTTCAGTCCACTCTATTATTAAAATTATATGCAGATAAAAAATGATCATATTTTCTATTCGCTGTAAAAAATTAAAGACGAAAATGAGGGGAGACGGAAAACCTACTCCGAGGTTGTACAATCCTGTGCTATTGAGCGGAACAGTGCATACAGCAAAAGCAAAGGGCCTTTAATCCAATTCAAAAGGCTACATCAAGAACAATGAAATAAAATATATTTAAGTGGTGTTTGTAAAGAACAAAATAAATCAAAGTAAAAATAAATAAACAGAAGATTAAAATTTGTTTATGTTTTGTTTACTGTTAGGGTTGTTGGCATGATTTTTTTAAGATTTGTACTCCCAATTACATTATAGGAATATGTTTTGATCCATTTGCCTTTCAGTACAAATTTGGTAGTCTCCTAAATTTGATTCCAAGATATATTTATACGAGTTAGAAAAAAAAAAGGTCTTTATTACCTCTCCAACTCCTTTTTTTATACTTTATTTTTTTTGATACCCTTTTTATATTTTATATTGAAACTACAGTATATACCCTTAAATAACAATGAGCAACATATTTAAATTAATGAAAGGTGGAAAGAATAAATCTAAAGACCCTGTATCTTTTGAAAGTAAACAACACTCTATCCACCACTCAAGCTCAAGTAAATCCCTCTCACGTACCGCAGCACAGGAAAAAAGCAACGAAAGTCTAGCGCCTGATATTTCTGCAAAATCGACATATCCCCTCTCAAAAGCTAATATTCCTACTGGGCAAAGTAATATCGAACAGAAGAAAGCCGAAAGATTTAGTGTGCAAAGTCATCAATTAGATACCAAGCAAGATTACTTCAAGCCTACTGATAGACGTATTCGCCATATCTCCATACAATCTGCCGGACCCAGTACATTTAGTCAATCTGATGCAGGCTACTTCTCTTTGGTTGGAGACTCTGTCTTCAGTGAATTAACAAACGACTCTTACATTTCCTCTATTTTTAAGCCAGCAACAACATTACCGACAGATCATAATGACTTTATTATAAGATCATATGATAGTTGTATACAGCCAGTAGATGACATGCCGTTTTTTCTACTTGAAGAAGAGATCACTGAAAAGTCCCTGTTAGATTACATAATGAACAACCCAAAGCAGGCATTTGATGTTTTTATTGACATTTTAAGAAATCCTGAAACTAAAAACAATAATAACCTAAAACAGCAGGTGTACAAAGCAGCTCAAACATGGAGTAAAACTGCCAATGACCCATCAGCCAAAGTCACTGTAGCAAAATGTAAACTATGTGGCTGGGGTACCCCTTTTAATCCACAGCAAGGCTTTTCCGAACTGAAAGATTTGGCTAGCGAAGGCTGCTGGGAGTCTTATATGTATCTTGGTCAATGCTACTACTTTGGTGTCAACAAAACTGCCAGTACCCTGGTGTCTTCCGGAAAAATACCACCACCAACTGATTTTATCCAACCCATTGATAGAAAGAAAGCCATTTTTTGGTTCGAGAAAGCCCTAAAAGTTCCCAGTGATGTTCATAGTAAATATCTTGATACTATGATGGCCCATGCTCAATTGTATGTCTCTGTTTCCAGATTCAGTCAAGATCAGTCAAAAGAAGGAATAGAAAATAATATCAGCTTGCTTAAATCAAGTGCTTCGCTAGGTCACCGGTAAGATGCACTTGATGTTTTAATCTGTCACAAGAAACTAATATTTATCCAATTTATTATAGCATTGCTGAATTCTTATTAGGCTTTCTTATTGAGGCTGGCTATGCTATTGATGATACAAGCGCCAAGGAATATTACACAAGAAGTGCGAACCAGTTTTACACACCTGCTCAGATTCAACTAGGCATGTTATTGCTCCTGGAAGAAAAATCAAGCGAAGGAGTCACATGGCTGGAGAAAGCTGCTCAGTTGGTAAGACGTGCATTTTTGTGTAACCATTGTACTATTTCCTAATTATACCTGTTTTTTTTTCGTAATTTTAGGGAGACTCAAGAGCCTCTTATCAGCTTGGTTTGATCCATGAATTAGGTTTGGGTGTCGAAAAAGATCATATAACTGCCATTTCAAACTATCATCGTGCCATTGAATTGAATAATGCTATGGCTCAATTCCATCTTGGATACAATTACTTGCATGGAGGAATTGGTTTGACTAAAAATGTTGATATTGCCTACAAATATGTCTACGCTGCAGCAAAAGATGGCTACCCAGATGCCGAATTCCTTTTAGGTCTAATGTATCGTGATGGCTTATTACCTAAGCAAGCTTACTTCCAAGGTCGACTTCAAGCCCATAATTTTGATAAGACACGCTACGGACAAGAAGCTTTCTACTGGTTCAAGAATGCTGCAGATAAAAAATTACCTAATGCGCTGACCCAAATTGCAAGATGCCATCACGATGGTGTAGGTACACCAGTAAATGCTGCTTTAGCTACACAATACTTTGAACGTGCAATCAGCATACCCGGAAAACATATCTACAGTGCTCAGATCTCTTACGCTCAATTTCTACAAAAAAACGGACATGATGAAAAGGCTTTTGAACTATATATGACTGTTTCTGGTATTTCTTCTGATTCAAGTATGATCTCCCCATTGATTGTACGCACTGCCAAACGCACTGTTGCAGTCTATTACCTGAATAATGGTAATCCGATTATTCCTTATAGACCCAATGATGGCTTTGATATTTTATCCCAGTTAGTTACAGATGGTGAGAAGGACCCTGAAAGTCACTATTGGTTTGCAGCTTGCTTTGAAGAAGGTGTTCCAGGAGTCTGTCGGGTCGACTTGAAAAAAGCATTCAGCCATTACTTAACTTCAGCTAAACTAGGTTACGCCAAAGCTCAATTCCAGGTAAATACTATCAATAACAGTTAGTCATATATAAACAAATAATAACGAAAATCTAATTAATTGTTTATTTATTCAGGTGGGCGTAATGCTTTGCAAAGGAAGAGGTGTCACACAGAACCACAAGGAAGCATTCAATTGCTTCTTAGCAGCATCTGAACAAAACTGTCTAGATGCCTATCATCAAGTTGCTCTTTACTACTACAAAGGTAGTCCTGGTGTTACTCGTAACCTTGAAAAAGCAGACAGGTACTTTAAAAAGGCAGCCGAGCTTGGAAAGCGTGACTCTATGGCAGGATATGCCCAAACCTGCCAGGACAAGATAAGATTTATCAGAAATACTGCCACACCGACCAATCCACTTACTCCCGAACAACAAAAAGAAATTACTCGTTTGCAAAGTACCTATATCTATTGGTATAAGGAAGCCGCCAAACTTAATCATACCGCTTCTTTGAGAGAAGTCGGAAAACTTTATGATAGTGGCTTGGGCGTAAAGCAAGATTACGCACGAGCAAATTCCTTTTTCCAGAAAGCATCAGACCAAGGTGATCCTTTAGCTACTTTATTACTTGGAAGCAACTATGAAAATGGTTCAGGCATATCTGTGGACAATGAAAAAGCGATAAGATTATATCATAAAGCTCTTGAATATGGACAACCTACGTAAGTAATAAGCATCTAATGCAATTGAAATACATAGAAACATAAAACTAATCATTTCATACAAACAGTGCCCTTTATGCCATTGCTAAATTACACGAAAAATTAAAAAACTATGAGGAAGCTTACCAATATTACCTCCGAGTACTTGGTGACTCCCGCATTTCAAAAAATACCCATTCTAGTAAAATATCCAACTTCAAAGTCGCTTTGTACAATCTTAATTATACTCCCACCTTTTCAGACAACTCCGATGGTAACTTATCACCTACTATGCTTAACCTTCCTATTTCAACCTCTATGTCCCCGAATCAAGCATTCCAAGAGCTCTACAAACTTGCTGTTTACGAAAACTTCCAAGAATCCTATATATGGATAGGTAAAGTATATTATAAACACAATACCATATTCGTGTGTATTTATTTATTTTTATTTATTTTTTAGCCGAATGTTACGCTTCAGGAAACGGAACAAGTCAGAATATACCTGAATCTGTTCGCTGGATTAAAAAGGCTGCAGACGAAGCTCAAGACTTAAATGCTATGAAAAAGCTTGCTTATATGTATGAGCAAGGCATCCATGTTCCTCAAGATTTAACTCTGTCTCAAAAATATTTTCATTCGTGTGCAGAAAAAAATAGTGTAGTTTGCCAACACAAATTAGGTGAGCCCTTTTAAAAAAAATCCCTCTTGTATAATTTATTCTTTTTCATCTTCCCTTACCCTCCATTCATCATATACTCTTCTATACAATACTTTAAAACTTGTTTCATTTATCTATTCACCTATTGCTTATTTCTGATCATAATAATAATATATATTCTATTTTTTATATGTAAATTAATAATTTTTATTTTTATTTTTTTTATGAAAACAAAAACAAATTACAAAAAAAGGAATGACTTTTTGGCGTGGTTATAAAAATATACCAATTAATCTTGGAATGGCTGTCGTTTGGTTTACTCGTGCAGCTCGCCAAAATTATCCTCCTAGTCACTGGGCACTCGGCCAAATTGCTCTTGAAAATGGAGACTTACATATAGCAATTGCTTGGTGGGAAAACGCCATTCGTATGGGGCCTACTCAAGGTCTCACTCACATGATGAATCTAACCGATGCTGACATTGATTTCCAAACAATTGCAGCAAGTTCAGAGGCGTTAGTGTCACTTGGAAAACTGATCGAACAACCACCAGACATTGCCATTGAGCCTAGTCTATTATTGGATAGAGATGAGGCTAACTTAATTTCTAGAAAAATACAAGAACGAAAAGGTCTAGCGTTACGTTGTTTTGGTCATGCAGCAAGTATGGGTAATCTCGAAGGCATGTATTTAGCAGCTCAAATTTGGCACAAAGATAAAGATTACCCTGTCGCTTTGGAATTTTATGAAAAGGCTGCTCGCGAAAATCATATTCCATCTCGCATCATGTATGCTGCTTATCAGATTTACGGTCTGGGAGGAATGGAAGTAGACGCTATAAAAGGCTACAATGTAAGTACGGTTAGAGTTAGGTGTTTGTATGCAAAACTTACTAATTTAAACACAATTTTGGCCATCTACTATCTATATAAATGTAACAATTCTTGTTTGTTTTTATAAACATATATAGGAACTAGTTGAATGTGCAAAAATAAACACTTATGCATACATTCATCTCGGAAGATGCAAGGAAAGGGGCCTTGGTACAGGAAAGGATATTAATGAAGCAGTGCATTGGTACACGCTGGCAATAGAGGAGGCAGATGACTCCGAAGCAATGTTTCGTCTTGGACAAATTTATGAACAGGACAAGAACGATGAAATAGACTCTCCTGATAATGGAGATATGAAAGCCGTCTATTGGTATCAACGTGCTATTAGCAAAGACGATCATCCGCGTGCACATTTCAAACTCGCATTTTATTACGTTCAAGGTATTACTGCTTCATTTGGTGAAAAACATCTCCTTTCTCCTGATTTGGTAATAGCTGCCCGTCATTTCCGTAAGTCCGCACAAGCAAATGATCCTGATGCAATGATTGAATTGGGTCAACTTCTTCTTTCGAGGCACAACCAGGATAATGCACTATTTGAACCTGAACTTCAGGAAGAGGGAATTCTCTGGCTTGAAACTGCTGTTGAGCAAGGCTCTCGTGATGCTTGCCGTGAACTTGGAAACCTGTATCATTCAGGACGAGAATCAAGTGAGACAAATAATACTGGTTTCTTTCCTGTATACCCAATTTGTCAAGATTTCGAAAAGTCTTTTGATTATTTCAATTCTGCTGCGAATCTTGACGACAAAACATCTGCACTATTTTTAGGGTCCTATTATGAGCATGGAATTTGTGTTCCACCAAATATTAATCTCGCAAAATCTTGGTATTCTGCCGCAATCGAATTAGGGTCATCTTCTTTGGATGAAGCAATATCTCTTGACCATCCTTTGGGATGGTGGCCGGCACAACTTTGTCTTGCACGTGTATTATACCAGTCAAATGAGACACGCAAAGAAGCTTATTCTCTATTTATGGCCGTGTACAAGTACCAGCCAGAGCAGCACATGCCTTATCTTGAGTTTATACTAGCACAATACTACCTTTATGGCTATGGTGGCGTCGAAATCAATGCGGAAGAGGCTGTATTAAAATTGACTAATTTGGCCGATTGTGGTCATACAAAGGCATTCTTTCATCTTGCGCAATGCTATGAACGTGGTTTAGGTGTCAAAACTGATCCTGCCATGGCATTGCACTGGTATGTACAGCTTGTACACAACCCTGTCTCTGATCCAGATAATTTAGACGAAGATGATCATGATGATCTATGCCGGGCATATTTTAGATTAGCCGAATTTTATCGATTGGGTGAGGTGGTTCCAGTAGACAACGAAAAAGCAAATTTACTATATCGAATTGCTGCGGAACGAGGTACCACCATTAATTTTCATTTAAACATTTTAATGACGAAGTTATATTTGTAAGCTGATTTTTTCTTTTTTGTATCTTATCTCTTTTTAGGATCAAAAGATGCTCAAGAACATCTGATCAATTAAAATGCAAAAAAAGGAACAACAAAAATAGAGATCAACAAAAAAATATGTATTATTTATTTAATTCCACCTATTAGTTTTTCAAGATTCAAAAATAAAACATAGACTATAGATAAGAGACTCTGCTATTTATACATTGTATATTTTCTTATAATTGCTTTTTCTATTAAAAAAATAAAAAAAGTCAAATAATCAAATAATCAACTTTTATCTAAAAACAGCTTTTAAAATTTATTGAGCCAGTCATATTAAAATGGAAAACCATAGTGTTGTCTAGGAGAGAAATGCATTGGCCGATCATAAGGAGAACAAGAAAATGTAATTCACTCCATTATTCTCCATCCAGCAAGTTTGCACAACGGTCTATTTTTGTTCTTTCTATATACATATAAAAAGACAATTCAAAAATTATGCAGTCCTGCAAACTTTTATGATACATGTTTATGTTTTTATGTTTTTTTTGGGGGAGGAACAGAGCGGGATCTGTTAGGCATCTCTGAATGCCACAGAACAGAAGGATTTAGTTTTAGATTTATTTTTGCACTCAGCTGTATCATATCCCTCTGTGAGTCAATTTCATTTAGCCCAAAGATTATATCCATCAAGGGGCAGTTGCACAAGGTCAAACCCAAAAATAAGGTATTTCTGAGTCGCTTGTAATACACGTATCCTATTTATACAATTGTACATGTGTACATGTGTACATGTATTTATTTATATATATTTATTCCGTTTGCTGAGCTTGTACATATGTACCATTTTGTATATGTTTACGCATTCAA
>VCJK01001831.1:7548-18328 GCA_024139485.1 Backusella psychrophila | reverse complement strand
TTTTTCAAGTGGAGACCCAAGCTTATTTTTCAAAAGATCAGTTTTTTTCTTTTCTTAAAAAGAATGAAAAAGAAAAACTTGAATGATTTCATGTATATTTTAGTATAAACATAGAGTAAAATAGGGGGTTGGATCATTGGAGAAGAAAGAAAGTAAAAGGGTCCTTTAAGTATACTCGAAATGGAGCTCCTTGATGTAAAAATAACCATATAGAAAAAATTTCTGTCCTACGGAATGACTACACAAACTTAAAAAAAAAAATGTACAAAAAAGGAGAGCTTTCTTTGATACTGAACTCCTCTTCAAAGCACTTGCCATGTAAAAAAATCTAAAGTCTTTACGACAAGCGTGCTCTTACACCAATGATTTTGGGATGTAGGGATTGGAGCGATCCTGTCCAGATCATATAGACAAGGAGGTTATCAACATGCTTTTAGCAGCATTAATATCTCTGTTCCATACGATATTGTACTCCAAGATACCATGACCTTTGATTACTTTTGGAAATCCTGAGTCAATTTTTAGCACGGGAACTGCAGACTTTGATATTCGATATTTATCAATACTGAGGACAGTAAGAGAGGAAGTATATTTTTCTCTCTTTTATTTTTTTTAGAGCTCTTCACAAAATCCCCATGACACCAGTTTACAACCCTTTGGACTTGACCTAGTCCTTTCCAAACATACCAGCACCAAACATCATTAGAGGAACTCGATCATTATCCTCATCAAACTTTCCAGGAACCCAGTTCCTTTCACGCCTTTTATTATGTAAATGACTGGTGGTATTTATTTTACATATATAGATTTTTGTATGCTTTACCTGTCCATTTTTTTTTCCATCATCTTCTGATCCGGGCCACTTTTTGTTTTTTCTTCCGCTGTCGCTTGTTTTTCTTTGTATTCTTTGTATTCTTTCTCTTTTTCTTGGTGTATTTCTTGTCACCATTGATGGTCATGTTAGCCACGTCTTTTTTTGCTCTTTTTTTTTTTACCCTGGAATAGCCGGAAATGAGTTTCTGCCATATTAAGACCATAGAATATGAAGAAGGAAAACAAATGAGATAGCATGTACTTGGTATACTTTTCATAGCTTGCTCTGCTTGCCTATTGGTTTTTCTTTTCTTTGTACCCATTTTTTTTTAAAGAAAAATGCGGGTGGGTATATATGTTGTCACTTCATTTTTATTATTTTTTACTATGATTTACTTTCATATGCAGAGACAGCCATATGCTTTTTTCATTTATAGTACGCCTTTGAGCGATTACCTCGCTTGTTACAAACACGACAGGTCACTTTTTCGAACAAAGTAAATTAGAAATTAGAAATTAAAATGGAGAAGTTTCTTTACAATATGAAATATTCACCTGTTGACAACTTGCTTCTAACTTTATCTAAACTTGGAATAGAATTACCACGGACATGAAGGGACATACCAGACGAAAAATAATTCCACCGATATTGGTGGAAAGTGATAATAATTTAGTTACTGGTGAACATAATACAGCAGTTACTTTCAGATCTTGCTTCAGCTCCACTGAAAGCACAAAGTATTTAGATATGGAAATTGGCTTGAAACCAAATGAGCTGTCGGTTTTTTTGCAATGATACCTGCCCACAAAGACTTTCAAAGAAGACTACAACTGTTAACCGCGATAAGAATGGTGCCTACAACATTTCACTCGCCGGATTTAGTAAAATTCTTTCCAACGACAATCTCCCACCGCCCATTTTTAATTCAAAATCATATTAATCAAACAGGTAAGTGATCAATATAACTACAATTACGTTTTATTAATAAACTTGTACCTTGTGGTAGCTATGAACTGTACCGACCTGAGCCACCCAACCGAGGTTCCAAATCTGAAAATCCTCAGTTTCTCCCTTAATTGGGTGACCCATTGTTGATAATCTTTAGCAAGATACCTTGTGCATTAAATAAGCAAGCAGACCAGAGTCTAGAAATAACCTTTTAGAGATCAACTACGTTACTGAAATGATATAAACCATTCAATTACATGTATAATAAAAAAATTGTGCCAATATCATAAAATCGGAGCCAAGGGTATTCGAGTTATCCAATATATATTTTTTTGTCTAGTACAGCCAGACTTTGTCCCTTCAGGGCAAAGATGATGCTATGATTTAATAAATAAAGACCAAGGGTTGAACTACTGTGCACAAGTTTTCCCCTCTGCCCAGGGAAAACTCATCTCTCTTGTTAAACCCCATCCTATTGTAGGATGATCTTACGCACGGTTATATCTGACTACAATCAAGTGAATGATGGGTTTATAAGGATGCGTTTCTTATTTGCTAGAGTATGAAAAAACGCCAAGAAGACAGAATTCCTCTTGAAGCAAATAAACAATAACTTTATAGTCGCACACTACTCTTACTCAAATCAGTGAACCCTGCATTGAAGCTGAGTAGAGTATCCATCGCAAAAGGTTCTCACTAACAAAGGGTCAGGTGTTGTTTTGGATAAATTCATCAAGAATAAAAGATGCCCACCATTTCATGTGATGAACAAAAAAAAAAAAGGTGTTTACTGTAAACCTGTTTTTGTATTCAATAACAGAAACGAATATGATTTCCTTGTTTATTTTATTTTTTCTTCTGGGAATACAAGATGACAAGGTAAATGATTTCAAGATGAAAATACAAGGTCTACTGATTTGTGAAAAACCGCAGTGGACCCGACATCACTAAAAGAAAAAGATAATTCTGAGATGTTGATTGATTTTTAGTTAGTTCAAGAATTCAGTGTGCAAGTTGGTTTTGGGGGCTGTCAAGAAACGTATAAAAGCTCTTTCCATAATAGGAACGATGATGAATTGTGTTTTTTTTTCTGGTTTATTGATGTGTGAAAAGCAACATTAATTCCAGAATGGATGTTTTGTCAACATGTATAAAACTCTTTCCTCATATGGTTAATCGTGTCAATAGAATTCCCCGATTTTCTTTTTAATAAAAAAGTTACTGGACTTCCCAAAAAGATGCCATTCTCTTAGGTACAAAGAGAAATCAGTTTTAAAATGACTAGATGTCGTAATAGAGAGATATACCATCATGTTTTAAGGAGTAAATAATATTAATAATAATTAGAAACGATTAAAAAAAAAAACCTTGTTTATTTGTTTTTAAATATTTAGCATGTCAAGACGATGAGAAATTTAGAGGTATCAAAGAACTCTTGAAACAGATGCAAAAACACGTTTTAAAGTGATAAACGTATAGTTATCCAGGTTGCAATTATTCATTTTCTAATAGAGATGTTTAGAATTTTATAATAGAATAGGATAACCTCTCTCTTGCACATAAGATGGGACCTTGATCTACTCATAATGCCGTTCGTTCAATCAATACAAAAGAGAATAGTGTTGTGACACCTCCTCCTTTATTTTTTGCTTTTAATATTAATTTGTGATGGCCTATTATTAGTGGCTTGTTATTAAAGGGGTTGCTTGAGTCATTTAGAAATAATGTAATATGACAATAAGCAGAGCCATATTGCAAGATGAATGGAACCCTCTCTATCTCTCTCTCTCTCCTTCTTATTTACAGATGGAACCAAGCAACTTTTGGGTAAGTTTGAAAAATAATTATTAATAAAAAAAAAACTCACTCCTCTTTCTTGTACACCTTCCGGAAAGTGTATTTAAAAAGACGCAAAGAGATAGAGAGAGGTATTTTTTTTTCCAGACTTCTTTTTTTCCTATTTTTTTTTATTTTTTTATTTTCTACACAGCAAAACAATGGTTTATAATTCACTTTTAGAGGCAGTTGCTGCTTGTGACAAGTTCCCTTATGTTACTGACAAGAACTCTCAAGACGAGATCCACCATGCGACACCCTTCAAGCTAGGAGCAAGCACCATTGGCAATGTGCTTCCCAGCGTGATTCAAGAACTCCAAAAGTACAATGGACGGTTTGACGCACCACCATTCAACATTAGAGAAGGGCTTCTAATTTGCTTTGCACCTTGGGTTGACACTCCACAAAAGCGTACCGAGGAAGTCAAGCAGCTCATGGACACATGGCGTGCGGAAAAGACGTTTGGGGTATTGGGAGGCTGGCGAAACGAGCTCTACCCTGTTTATGATGTTGCGGGGATTGCGTTTACCATGGAAAGGGCTGCAACACCATTATTTGGCGTCTCTACGTTTGGTGTGCACTTGAATGCTTATGTAACGGAGGCGGATGGGACTATTAAAATGTGGGTTGCTAAGCGTGCACCCACTAAGCAAACTTGGCCTGGCTATTTGGATAATTGTGTAACTACAGTTTTTATATTCTATTGTTATTATTATTCTTATTATTAATTGTTAATTATAGGTTGCTGGTGGTATCTCGTATCAATATGATATCAAGGAGACCATTATAAAGGAATGTGAAGAAGAAGCCAGTATTCCTGCTAATATTGCTGAAAAGGCCCAGAGTGTTGGTTCAGTGACCTATTATACTTATGGCAAAGGTGGTTTACAACCAGAAACACAGTAAGTATTGTCACCAACCATAATAACAACAACCAAGTAGTGTGTATTCACATCATGTGTAGATATGGTTTTGATCTTGAAATGCCCGCTGATTTCACACCCACACCATGCGATGGTGAAGTGGAGCGCTTCTATCTTTGGCCCTTGGATAAAGTAAAGGAAACTATTTTGAATGGTGAATGGAAGGCCAATTGCGCCATTGGTAAGTTGACAGAGAAAATACATAAACTGGTTTTGATGCATTACTAAACTCATGAAAACACAGTTGCTATTGATTTCATGATGAGACACTCCTTTATCACGCCAGATGAAGAACCTGATTACATTGATATTTCATATCGCTGTCATCGCAGACTTGAATTCCCCACACCAAAGAATCGTCGTCTTGTTCCTCAAGTAGATTCAAACAAATAAAATAAAATAGTATATGTATATATAAAGACCTGCTTCTTTTATATACAAAGGCAGCTTTTTTTTTTATTAATTTATTACATTTTTTTTAAAGTTTGGAATCTTGTTTGTAAAGAAGAGCATAGCCATTGTTAAGGACAACAATATCTCTTTCTTTTACCTTTGCAGCAAAGATAACACCCTGTGTCTTTGGATCCTTGCTATCGACCTTCCACATGTAGACCTCAATGGTCTCACCAGGGAAGACGGGCGAGGCAAAGCGGCCTTCAATGTGCTTGAAGCGGGAAGGGTCGTTGTTGGCAAGGGCCTTGATGATGGCATGGCCACAGGCACCATAAGTACAGAGACCATGGAGGATGGGCTTGGGGAAACCGACAGTAGGGGCCAACTCGGTATCGGCGTGGAGAGGATTGTAGTCACCAGAGAGACGGTAGATGAGGGCTTGGTTGGTGCCACTAGCAAATACCTCAACGGCATCAGGATTACGCTTAGGGGGTGCGTAACTAACAGCCTTGGGACCCTTGGGACCCTATATGTGTTGTGTGTGAATCATTTGTTACGAGTGGGGAAGAAAAAAAATGTTTGAAACTTACGTTCCAACCGCCATAACCACGGACAAAGGACTTGGAGACCATGGTGCAGTAATGAACCTTGTCTTGCTCATCGTAAAGATCAACAGTGGTTTCAATGACCATACCAGAACCTTGATGAAAACAAATGGTGTCAATAAGAAACATTCCAGTGTACATTCTCAATGCAGTTCCTTTATTACCTTTATCAAAAACACCGGTACATGTCTTTTGAGCGTTGAAACGACCGCCCTCGATAGGGAAAGGTGTATGGACTGTCAAGCTTTGCTCACCATGAACAATCTTATCAGGGTTATAAGCGGGGACACCAGGCAAAGGATCGCCGCCCTGAGCACGGGCTCTAAAATCATTGACATTGGAGTCATCACCCTTGTGTAAAAGAACAAGAGGATATGTAGGTAAAGGAGAGAAATCCTTGTCTAACAAGATGGTTTGAGCTACTTGAATCTATAAAAAGGTGGATTTTACTTACTCAATTCATAAAGATACTTTAATTCATCTTCCTTGACACCAACACCAAGTGCATATAAGAGAAAATCACGCTTGTTGCAAACAACCTATTTGTGTGTTGAGTGTTTTTTTTTCTTTTTCCTTTTTCCTTTTTCCTTTTTATTTATTTATTTTTACCTTTTCAGTCTTGTATTTGTAACCAACGGCCTTTTCAACATCAACTTTGTAACCTTCGACTGGCATATTTATGTTTATGATAATTCAATAAATAAAAGAATAAAGAACAAAAGAGTAAAAAATGTAAAGAAAAAAAAATTATAAATAGCAAAAAAAGGGAGCTTTAATAATAAAAGTTAATAAGCAGCTTTTCACTCAGAGATTCTGCTTACGAAATGGAATTTCGCACAGTCAAAAAAGAAAGTGCATTAAATTTTTAAGGTTTTATTTTTGTACAAAGAAAGAGTGATGCATTAAAATTATATAACAGAAATGAAGAAATAAAAATAAAAAGAAACGGGCTCTAGAAATGCATTTTAAACGATTGACCACCTGGGAAGCCGTTTTGGAAAAAGAAGGGATTGCCACCTTGCTGGAAATGGAAACCTCCAGGACTAGGACCTCCGTTACTTGCTGCACTTCCTTGCTCTGGATCAAACGGATCAAAACCATTGTCGTACTGCTGTCTCATATCTTTATGTACACATGTTAGTTTACGATAATAACAATAATAATAACAACTTACCAGGATCACTTAATACTTGGTATGCCTGATTGATTTCAGCCATCTTTTGTACGACTTGTTCCTTATCCAATTCACCAGTATATTTATCGGGATGCCATTCATGCGCCCTTTTACGATATGCCTTTTTAATCTCCTTTGAATCCGCATTGGGCGATACATCCAATATCTTGTAATAATCCACCTTTTTCGACAACTTGAGCTGCTGCTTGGCACGCTGCAATAACTGACGCAGCTTGTATTGTTCTTCTCCCTCCAACATGCTTGCATCTGCTGCCTCCAAATCGGCAACGGCCTGTTCAAATTCCTTGTTGTTCAAGTAGACTTCACCACGGTACAGGCGTGCGAGGGCATCGCTGGGGTTTAGATTGAGCGCCAATGAGCACCATTTTTGTATTTTGGACTCGACAGCCTGTTGACCCGATATTTGGCATGCCAGGTGATAGCACTGCGAATGCATTCCTCGCTTGGCAACCGTCATGTTTAATTCACGCTCGAGTTGCTCCATGTGTGTATCCATGGTAACCACGATGCCTTGTCGGTTGGCAGTGCCCATCAGGTGGTTGGAGGCAGTCGTCCATTTTTGCTGCTCTACATTCGACTCGATGCTCTTCATTTCTTTATCCAACTTTTTGAGCTCACGGAAGAGGCTCTTGCATTGTTTTTGCTCAGGATCGTAGTGGAGACACTGTTTAATGTGTGCAAGTGCGCCTTGAGGTTCATTCAATACAAAAAAGTTGATTTTGCCAAGTAAAAGTAATGTGTCTGGGTTGGATGGATTTAACTGGGCAACACGACTAGATGTATAATATGAATCAGTACATCTATTTCTATATCTATTTCTATATATATATCTATATATTTCTTTATTCACTCACGCTAAATCACCGGCGGCTTCGTCTATTTCACCCTTTGACAAATGACATTCCGCTCTCAAAAGCCAACCTCGAGCAAGACCAGGAGCAACTCGAGCGACCTGTGTTGCGTGCGAAATACAGCTGTCATAGTGATGCAATTGCTGTTCCGTCTTTGCCTGCGCAAGCGACTTTAACCCCGTCTCTGCCATATTCATCAACTCTTCTACATTTATTTTACCGTGATATGCGTTGAGATCATTGATGGCCAGTTGGAATGCACCCTCCTTGATATAGATACGTGCTCGTTCAACCAATATCTGATCAAAATCGTCCTTGAGCTCTAGGATTTTTGTAAAGTCATCGATGGCGGCCTTGTGTCGTCCTAACGACAGATAGGCTGTGGCTCTTTTAAAATACGAAAGATAATGTTCCGGTTCTTTACCTACATATATATATGTGTGTGTGTGTGAGTGTTTCTTTATTGCTTTTTTTGATAGTAAATAAAAACTTACGAATGGCAGCTTCAAAGCTCACAAGTGCATCGTTGAATTGTCCGCTTATCAAGTAGTTGCTTCCTTCCGACAAGTACTGTTGAACGCTCTTTTCACCAAAGACAGTGTATGGTAGTAAGAGGCCGAGTAAAAAAACAAATATGTAAGGGTGTCGCATTTTAGTTTTTGGGAAAAACAGAAAGGGTGAAATAAATACCAAAAATGGGTTTTTAAATCACTGTGCGCAGAATACATTACAGAGTTTTTATGTGGTTTTTCTCTATTGGTTCAGTGCACGTGATCACTTGTTCTTGTAGTAGTTTTTTTTTTTGTTTACTCTTGCTCGCTCTCGCTCTTTCTCTACTGTACAAAATATGACAACAACAGGTCAAGATCAGCTTATAAAAAACATATTGAATTCAATAAATATAAATGAGGGAGATTTAAAGTACTCGATTGGGGATCAGGTGTTTGGCTTTTTTAGTGCTGTAAGCAGAAAAGAGGTTGAAATACAATAAACGATACTAAGTCCTGAAAGATAGATTGGACTCAGCCATGGCTGATGATATTACTAAGCTTCCATCTACTTTGTTTTATTGGATCGATATTATTGCGACATAATCATACAATGATATCAGTTTATTTCTTTGCATTATGTAAACATAAAATATAATTGTTGTACTTTAAATTTAAATTTAACCTTTTTACTTTTGATATTAGTGGGATTTGCCGCATTAACACAACCATTGAATAACCTGGGAGCTCAATATTGGGAGTTATTCTCAACAGAATCTTATTTTGATAAAAGTGGTTTGTTTATCATTGTCACTTATTCACTTCCCATCATATTCAACGCATTTGTTACCCTGGTAAATAATATATCAACACACCATCACAATCACTTTATTCATTCATTTCCTACTGCTAGATATTCATATTCAAGGCAACAATATCGCTAATGATTGCAACAAAGAGGGCTCAGCTGAGACAAAAAAGCAAGAAATCGCAATAATAACAATAATAAACATCTTGACTATCTGAAAGAACGGAAGGGTTTTATGTGGTTTGCATTCTTCATGTTTCAAGAAATTGAGAAAAGTGATGAGAAAAGTGATGAGAAAAGTGAGAAAATCAATGAGAAAAAGTGGACGAGGATATATTTTGGGTATAGAGGATTGTTTCTGTTATAGTATAACCTAATATGTAATGGAACAAGGAAAGTATGTTCAAGTGTCTAAATGAACCTTAATCATGAATTCTGGTAAATGTCATTGAAAAGCAATTGTATGAAAATCATAGTGGATTGCTTCAGATTGGTATATTTCCCCTTATCATCTCTCTTACGCACTAATGCAGTCATCCAAATCAGTGCACAAAGGAGTGAAATTTTATCGATGCCTAAATGTAAGTTATTACTACTACTTGGCTATCAGACGACTTTATAATGCCAAAGTGCCAATCTGTAAAGCTATAAAAGTGCAAAAGTGCAAAAGTGCAAAAGTACACGACACTAATTCATATCGTTCATTTGTTCATCATACTTTGACAATTTCATACTTTTGCGCTTGCACTTTGATCATTTGGAATAGCAAAATGATACTCTGATAAGGAAGTATAAACAACCTTCTTATCATGCCCTGGTTTAATGCAAAATCTTGATCTCCCTTACCTGATATTTTTTTTTCTCAATTCTTTTGAATAAATAGTAGAATATGTACAAATATAGCATTGGTCATCTCTCGTTTTAAAGTAACCAATGAAAATCTAAATCGGAACGGCATTATTAACTTCCATTCTGCTTTTCCCTGATTGAAAAAAAAAATAGTCATGAGAAAAAAAGATAGCAGAAATAAGAAATGGAATGTCATCAAATACAATAAAGATACGGGTAATAAATGATAACTATTATAAAACGGTAATTCCCTTATTGAGTTTATACACACTTCATAGGTATAAAAATAGGCTTGATTTGTAACATTATTCATGACAACCTCTCTTTCAATCGCAGCGGCTTTTATTTATTTATTTAAAATTATTTAATTTTTTTTTCTCCATCTTTTTCTCTTTTACTTTATCAAAATAAAACAAGATAAAAATGGTAGTTGTGAAATATAGCTCGATAGGCGGCAAAGGCGTGATTGTTGATGCTCAAGAAAACATGGACGAAGGCACCAAGCTGATCAACGCTATTGACTTGCAGGCAATCGATACGGATCTTTATATGAGTAAAGAGCTTTGGATTCCATTTGGAGCAAGAGGCGCTTATGGTGGACAGGTACATACAGTCCTTTTTTTATTATTTGACATGTGATATTTAATTCTGTCGCAGGTTGTTGCTCAAGCACTCTATGCAGGCTTCCAAACCGTTCCTGAAAACTTTTTTGTTCATGTAAAGTATTCCAAAAAGTTTACCTTGAATTCTCGCAAATGAATAACAGCTTTTATAGTCTCTCCATTGTTATTTCATATTGACTTCCTCAAATGATATCCCGATTATTTATAAAGTGGATCGTGTTAGAGATGGAAGATCATATGCTACAAGAACTATTACCGCTTCTCAAAGAGGAAAGGCTGTCTTTGTTTGTAGTTGTAGTTTTTCAAAATCCGATAATCACATCCACTTGGAACATCAGGTACAAGATTGATCTACATTTCATTCTTGTTGTTGATACTGATACCATTTTCATTAGAAAGAAATGCCCGATGTGATGGATGCTGAAAGTTTACCTTCGTAAAGTATTA